>SCLF01082339.1:0-19611 GCA_004367975.1 Mesochordaeus erythrocephalus
TATAGAGAAAGGCGGGCTACACGCAAGTTAATTAATTTATTAGATATAATATAATTACGAAACAAAATAGACGATATTGGGGAAAATTTCCACAGCTCAACTTTAAATTCACAAACAAATACGTGAGTACCCTATAAGAACGTACTTTTTTTTTCATTGCCATCAAGGTCAGACCATTAGTTTTTTTGTATGGCAAGATGGATAGCTAGGGAAAAATAATAAATTAAAAGCGAGTTCCTACCGTTAAAACCCGTACTGCTCTAAGTAGTGAACGGCTACAAAACAAATAATATGCCATACATTGTAGACAAGGTAATTTATTCTGATTTTAAAATCTAAGATAAAACAATTGTCGAAAATTTGTCCAGTATCATTTTATGATACACAACGCATTAGAAAGTTTCAGAAAACCGAGCCACAATTCCATACTGGTAAAATTCTCCACTCAAACATAATAATTTAATACTGATACAAAAACATCGAGTACAAGCTTATTTGTCTTCGATCTTAGACAACCCTTGAAGTGGGAACTGATCGATTAACGAGACTTAGTGAGTCTGGTAAAGTCCGTTTCCGAATCTGTTCTCAGAATATCCCAAATTACACGGCGTCTTATAGTTAACACCGCGTAAAGACAGCGTAAAAATCATACTAGATTCATTAGGCGCCTGGCTGACATCCGTGCGCGTCGAATGAGTCCAATTTCGGTGGAAATCGGACATTTTAAAATGTGAAATTTTAAAATTGCCATAACTTGAGCAGAAACATTTGTACGCACTCTAATTAGAGTATCCTGACCATGAAAATATCCCCATCGCTGAAAGTTGCTCCGAGGCTATGGGGTAGTATTTATATTTCCTAGTATATGTTATGTTTCCTAAAATAAGTCGAAAAGTTGAAATCCTAGAAGCTGGAAATCTGATTGAATGCAAACAATGTTTGATCAAAGCTCGTCATGTAGCTCCTGGTGATACTGTTGTTTTATACAATTTAGGTAATGTATTATTTTTATTAGATACATATATATATATATTTGTTAGCTCTTGTTATGCAACAGTTAGCTGAGCGAAAATTGACTGATACAAAAAGTAATTTGAAGGCCGTGGTTGGTGCCGTCCGGGATTTGGAACTTTCTCAAAAATACTTTGAGTGGCTGTCGGAGCATGGGGATAGAATGAAATTTGATTTAAATGGAGCGAAAAAAGAGGCATCAAATTCTAAAGATATTTTAGCCCAAGCACCAGGATTTGTGGCGCGCGCAAAGAAAATTGATGATGAAGAAAATCAATTCCGTTCTAATACAATCAAGTCAATGACAAGTTTTCAACAAAAGCGCAGGATGAGAGAAGAGCAAAGGCGTAAAGAAATTGAAGAAAAACAACGACAGTTAGAAGAGAAACGCAGTGAATATAGATCTAAAACTAAAATAATGCTTGACAAGGTTGATACTGTTCCTGAAAAATTCGCCTCGCAAGAGAGAAAACAGCCAAAGAAACAACGTGAGAATCACATTCCCCGAAAAGAATAAACATAATATTTTAGGAAAACGCAAGCAGTATGAAGAAGATGGGCTGATAAACGATAATGAGTCAGATGCTGAAGCAGGGAGTGCGCTAAAAAAAAAGAAGCGAAAAGGAAGAAAGCAAAAAGGTAAAATAACGTCCAGCTCAATCCTAAAAATCATAAAAAACATATTTATGATGGAGAAATAACTACCGATTATTATTTTGGATTTAGTAAATAATTGTATGAATACTACACTAGTGTCAAAAGTGCCCCTAGGGGCTCCAGGGAGAAACTGATCGGTTAACGAGACTTAGTGCGTCTAATAGAGTTTTTTCCTTGCGGTTCCGAATCTCTTAGTATCGAAATCATACTGCTATTAAACCTATGGACCTCGAAAGTCATATTGCCAAAAAATCTGGGTTTTAGCCTCCACTTCCGGTCTAAAGGTACGTTCAAAAACGGGATGGGGAATTTATGGGAGGTCCTGGATAGAAAATTCGGCATAGCAGCACTCTAACAGAAGTTATGGTCCGATCGGATCCGATTAGTGATCATCTGCGCCAAGCGACACAGATTTCATCGTGTGGCTTGAATTCACATCTAAAACTCACATTTGAAACTCATTTTTTAGTTGAGTCGTCTGATGACGAACGAGTACAAGTGCCAAAAGAAAGGCCTGGCCAATACAAGTCACAAGCGTACGTCCAGTCAGATTCATCCTCGGATGAGGACTTCAATGTTACTAAAAAAATGGCATCATCGGACTCGGAAGGCGATAACGAAAAATCCACTGTACCACAGGTTATGGCGTCTTCATCTGAAGATGAAGCCACTAAAAAAATGGACTCTTCCGGTGATGAAGAAAATAAAACAAAGAAGCTAGGTATAGGTTTGTTGAATTTTATGGACTAATTTTTTTTCCTAGAATCATCTGACAATGAAGATGAAGCCCCGGCTAAAAAGGCTAAGATGGATGACAGCGACTCTGATTCATCTTAAATATATACTTTACTGTGTACCGTATTTCTATCTATAAATACAACAGTATTTGTTGCCACGAACAAACAGTATGATTATGGAGCAAATAATCCCATGCAATTACAAGCCAAGTTAACTCCAGTGCAGCGTTTGAGCCTATTTTCACTGATCGACCAGTTTTCGTGTTTTACTCAAAACAGAATTTCCGTCTGTCCAATTCGTTAATGTGATCCCAAGTGTTTGAAGCAGAGTACAATTAGAGCTTATTTATGTTTGACCACATAACTGGGATCACAGTATTCATTTATAGTTAGCGTTTGTTAAATTAACTCGATGGTTTCAAACCGAGAAACTGCGACTGTCAATCTCTGAGCTATAATAAAATCATTGGCGTCTTCCTTCCAAGCCTATATCCCAAATCTGACCCGCGCTTAATTTTTTCTTGTGCATGAGGTATCGAAATTTTACCACTACGTCACGGACACTACATTAATACAAATAAAAGATAATTATAAGTTCTAACTTTAGTAACTTGGAAGTATACAGTCAAGGCCGGCATATTAAGGAACTTAACGAGTGTATACAGAAGAAGGATTAGTCATTAGGGTAAATGATATCATGATGATTTCAAATAAAGGTTAAGAACCAATCAGAAGACAGTAACTCGAAACCCGAACAAGCGCGCGGACATGTTTTCTCCTTTTTTAATCATTTATTTTAAACAGATTAAAGCTGTGGGAGTGAAAGAGAGAATTTACACGACTTATGGTGTAAAAAAATTCCGGAAAAAAAATCCAGGAATCAGAAAAAAGTCGCTAAGCCGGGTGTTTGGGGGAACAGCATAAAAAGTATGCTGTAGTTACTGAGAGCAGTCGGGGCTCGTCAAAAACTTCCTGGAAGTTGTCCATAGAGAAGTTTATCGGAGAATCCGAGAAAATTATTCGCGCCAAAACAGTTGTAGGCGCTAAGACTTAGACTTTAAAGCTATGATAATAGCAAGTCAGCATGGGAAGGCTGACATGGGCGAAAAATCCTGTTACACCCAAGTTAACGTATCTGTTCACCAGATATTACTATTGTAATAGTAAGATTCAGCATGGGAACGCCGAAACGGGTGGGACACACCTGGGTAAATCTTGGAAGACTAGTATACTTGTAAAAGACTATGTTAATAGTCAAAAGATAACATGGGAACGCTAACAGAGGTACGGCTAACGAAAGCTTTAAAATGCCGTGAATATTAAGCTTTGGGGGATATGATAAGAATTTAGAACTTACATTGAAACCTAAAAGCGCAAAAGGTCGAGAACAAATTTAACTCCCTGGATCTTGGCCCATAGCTCATATTAGTAGCGGAGGGCCTGTAAGGAGTTTCGCCACGATACCATGACCCAGCAAAGGTTGAGGGCCCTCAGCCCTTGGTCATAGCCCTCAGCGAGGGCTCGGGAAAAGGCTCGCCACGAGACTATCACTCAGCAGGGGCTCAGAGCCCTCAGCTCTTGGCCATTGTCTTCAACAATGGTTGAAAGCGTGGAGAAAGTCTCGTCATGATACTGTGACTCAGCACAGTCGGATAGCAGAAGTAAAACCGATGGTGAGATTTCTACTGCAGATAGCAGTCATGACGCCAGGGAAAGATCACGAGGATGTCAGGTTTGCTACACAGCTGGCGAAGATAGGTCTGCTAAGCTCCATAACAATGGAGTTATTTATACCCATGACTTTGGGATTATTCGGAGAGTTTCCACAGAGACTCAAAGAGCTGAAAACACTATATGCACTATTCGCCAGCAAACAGTAGTTGGAAATAAACCTGGAGTGGTACGAGAAGGGCAAGCAATGGCCGGATATGTAGGACAACAACCTAAAGATTCCACTTCAATTTAATTGCTTAGAGAAAGAAGCGGTGGGAACCCTCCAACAGTATTATAAAGAAATGGTAGAAGAAAATCGGGATGAAAAAGAATTGGCACACTTGATATATTTAGTAATCTAGTGCCACTGAAAAGCTTACCTAAATCAACCTGAGCTCACCTACTTATGCAATAAATCACCAAAACTTTGATTGAACGACTAAGTTACCTATGCAAAAAGGAGGTTACGGTCGGGAGCATAAGGCAAAAGGACGTAATTCCAGGCCGAGACGTGGAGCTAGCGTTAAATAGGCCTTGACATGAGGGCTTAGAACTGCGAGGCGTGTCAGAAAAAGCTTGCAAAATCTAAGACGAGGTTGAAGGGAAGCAAGGTTATTAATAGAACTTGGGTATGCGGGTAGTGTGGCAGTATAATCAATGTTCTTAGAGGGCGAAATGGCTAATCTCCAAACTACCTCCATTGACTGGACTAAAAATGGGACTAAAATGGGGTATCAATAACCGATAAAAGTCGCAGTCAAAAAAGCCAATGTTTAGAGTGCGTTCCTTCAGGTTATTTAAGGAAGAAGGATTAGTCATTAGGGTAAATTATATCATGATGATTTCAAATAAAGGTTAAGAACTAATCAGAAGACAGTAACTCGAAACCCGAACAAGCGCGCGGATATGGTTCTCAAACTTTATTAATGCGTTATAAACAGAGACCAAAAATGCAAAAAATTTTCTCCAGCCCTCCACCCATTATAAATAACCTCAAGTACTACGCAAAAAATCCAATGTTTAGAGTGCGTTATTTCAAGTTATTTAAGGAAGATGAAAGATAATGAACAACAAAGGTATTGGGTGAGCTTTTCGTTACCTCATTCACAAGCAAAAATTAAGCGCGTAATGACTCAGATGAACAAGTACGATCGGGTCAGATTTGGGATATTCTTCCTAGGAAGGCTTGTTCGACAAATGGACAAGGTGTTTGAGTCGGTGCCTCTGGAAGATCAGGTAATATACATAGTTCGTCAGTGGAATCAAATTTAAACATTCTGGACGGTCACTGAGAATTATGAAAAAGTTTGGCCTACAAGTAAATGCGGAAAAACTATGAGCGGTGTGCCAAAGGTCAAAATTTTCGGGCACATGGTGGAAAATGGCCAGGTGAGTGTCTCGGAGGATTGAGTGGATAGTATAATAAATGTGGCTTCACCAAGATCAAGTACATTTATACCGGAGGTGCTCGATGGCGGGACCAGTGTCACGAACATGGTATGGACACCGATTTAGAGGTGTTATTCATCGAAACGACGATTTTGCTTTTGATCCGATTTCGACCCGTCATCTGACCCGATTTTAGAATTAAAAGGCGATGATAAACGGAAACACACAAAAATCTAGTGTTAGATAGCCCTAGTTTTTGTGCCGATTTAACTTCCCGTATCGGGTCAAAATGTAACGCACTCTAAATGTTGTCTTTTCTCGTAGTAATTGATGTTATTGATACTGGGTGGAGGGCGGGAGAAACAATTTTCCTTTTGGGACAATTTTTGCGATTTAACTCCCTCTCTGTTATGAAGCCATTTAAATAAATTGAGAAGCATTCACGCGCTTTCATTCAGAAGTTTCGAGTTACTGACTTCTGATTGGTTCTTACGTTTAGTTTAATACATCCTGATTCCACAAGCATTACTCACTAATCTCTCTTCCTTAAATAACCTGAAGTAACGAACTCTAAATGTTGGCTTTTTTGACTACGAATTAATTAGTTATTGATACCCCAATCATAGACCCCATTTTTTAGGCCATTCAAAAGAGGTTGTTTTTTGGATTAGTGTTTTTACCTTTTCTGGAACTTGTACTCAATCTTCATAACTACTTCGTACCCTATTTTAACTGTTACTGTAATATACTACCAATCTTAACTTGATAGTTTATGTCTTTCATTGTAATGCAAAAGCCGGGTGAAGCAAGCAAATAATCACTCAATTTATCAAAGATTCAAGCATTTAATTTTTGGTTTGTTTCACATTAGTTTCAGTAAAAAGCTTCATTGCAGCGTTGATACCAGCTTGATGATATGAGCGATACATCGCTCGTCCCGATCTCCTTTTGCCAGCTCATCCTGGTGTTCCATTAACATCGCTACCGCTTCCTCCTCCAATTCATTGAAGTATAGCGGTATTTTGAGTCTCCTGTCAAACAGCTTTGGCCATGGCTTACCCTTTTGACGCCATGCCAGTTTTATATCTAGATGACCTTTGAATGTCCTCTGTGTATATAATTCTTTGAGATCACGAAGTTTTAGCAGGAATTCCTCAAACAGCCCAAATGTCATTGGCGCAAACAGCCCCAATGTTATCGAGCTTAATAAGTAAGCTTTTGCCAGATATATAGAAAATTTGAAGTCTTAATGTTTCTTGTCTGTAACTGATAAAGCTATTTGCAGCAAGCACCATACTATCGGTTTTACTTCCGCCGTCTGACTCACTAGGATGACTTCGATGTAGCTGCAAAACCTATATTTTGCCGTATTTACCCATTCCTTCATTTTGAATAAGAAACTTTTTTAACGTTTTCATCCTACTCCGGAATAGCTTGTTGAATTTTTAACCTATTTTTCCGTAAATTCCGCGCTGACATCATTGCTGCCGCCGAATTTAACAGTGTAAGCTGTAACCCTGCGTACGAATTCAGCATCTCTCTATTTCTTATCCATCTCAGGTGACGCGTCATCGTTGATGCATCAACTCCTAAAGCTAATAGAGTGACACAACAAGTATTTCGTCTTGTATGTTTTCCCGGAGATTTTGACATACCTAATTGTTTAGCTTTTTGCTTAATTTGGAATTGTAAATTATCTTCCGAAGAGTGACTATCTGTCTTGGAGAACATAAAACCATCTGATGGTCTTCCTCTATATGTCCACCATCTATCTAAAGCTACTACCGGACAATCCCAAGGCTTCACTTTTGCCGCAGCTAAAGTTATCGCTTCTCTTCTATTACCCATTAGATTAGCTTTAGACATTCGTATGTCTATATGAACAAGAATTCCATTTCCTACTTTTCGGACCCGCACATCTTGCCATTGCAAGCGACATGCATCTACCCATCTACAACCGGTAACAAATGTTAAGTACGTTATCATACTTGCTGCTTTTTTATTAAATAGTGTATCTTTTTTTCTACCCGTTGTGTTATTCCATAACGCTTTAGCCAAACGTTTTAATTTATCCCACCTTATACTGGTGCTTGTTTTTTCCTTGGTTTCGTACTCAAGGCTACATCTTGCTGAAACTTTCTAATTTTCACTTCAAACAGTATTTTGTTTTCGAAATCTAACGTGATTTAAATAACCTGTAGTAACGCACTTTAAATATTGGCTTTTTTTGGTAGTACTTGAGGTTATTTGATCCTGGATGGAGGGCGGGAGAGAAAATTCTACCCTTTTGTAAGCCAATTTTCGATTAAACTCCCCCTATGTTGTAAAAACCAACACCCCCTTCGAATTGGCGGAATCATGTTACAGTAATTTGATTGGTTCATTAGTTTACTTAATCTATCTTGATGACTCATTACTAGTTATTGATCCCCATTTTTAGTCCATTCAAAAGAGGTTGTTAAGTGGATTAGTGTTTTATGCCCCTGTTTTTGGGCACTGAACTTTAATCTTCGTAACTACTTCCTGCCCCATAAGCTCTTATATTCTCTCGCGCGCAGATCTCTCCTTATCTCCGGAGAATTCTGCTGCGTCATGATCTCATATCCCGACAGGATAGCCACGTCATGCTATTCTCGCGCTATGATTTCCCCAATCCTGAGGAATGCTCTATTCTCCCGCGATTTCTCATCGTGCGAGAATCTTGTTATCATATCATGCCATGATAGGAGTGCCTCATACTGCTCTTCCCGCACGTGAGTCTCTCCTCACCGCTGGAGGATTCTGCTGCGTCATGATATCATATCATGATATGAAGGCCTCGTCATGCTATTCTCCCGCGCGAGAATCTCTCCTTCCGAAATACCCCTCTCTTATGTCTCAAGGAGTTCTGTACCTTTCCCTGTGAAAAGTTCCTCCCATTCCTGTCAACTAACTCTGCTACCTTAGCTAATAAAACACTGATCCGATTCTACTCTCATCATTATGCTTGCAATCCTGCTTTCGCCAATCAGTGAAGTTTCTTGGCGTATAGTTTTTCGTGATCGTTTTTCTATCTTGATTTTGCAATCAACTCTATTAGGTATGACATGCAGCGCTCGTCTCGATTTCCTTTTCCGAGTTGTTCCTGATTTTCCATCAGCCGTTCCACCGCTTCATCTTCTAGCTCGTTGAAGTGCACGGGTATCTCCAGTCTTTGGTCATACAAATTCGGCCACCTCTTGCCTTCCTTTGGCCATTCCAGCTTGATATCCAGCTGATCCACACTTGTTTTCCTCACATATATTCGCATGAGGTCCCGACGTTTCAATGGATATTTACTGAACACACCGAACGTCATCGGTATAAACATTTCGAGCGTCAGCGACCCAAACAAGCACGCTTTCGCCAGCTAAATGGCAAACTTGAAATTCTCTTGTTGTCTCTTTGTTAATGTCAGGGCTATGTGCAGCAGAAATCGTACCATTGGTCTTACTTCCGCTGTTTGTCTTACTAGGACCACCTCGCTGTAACTACTGAATATGAACGTCGGAGTGTTTTCCCATTCTGCCATTCTTAAATATATTCAGCTAACTACTAGTTTTCCTACTCTAGTATTGCTTTTTGGATTTTCAGCCTATTTCTTCGTAAAGGTAAGGTGTAGCCCTGCATACGAGTTTAGCATCTCGCTGTTTCTAACCCATCTTAAATGACGCCTCACCGAGGCCTCGTCCATTCCTAGAGCTAATAGAGTCACACAACACGTATTCCGACCCGTGTGTTTTACCGGCGTTTTGGACATACCTAATTCTTTCGCTTTCTGCCTAATGTGAAACTGAAATTTGTCCCCCGACGAGTGTTTATCCGTTTTAAAGGATGGCCTTCCTCTATATTACCGGACAATCCGATGATTCTACTTTTGCCTCGGCTAGCGTTAGTGCTTCTATCCTATTTCCCATTTGGTTAGCCTTGGACATTCGTATATCTATAGGTACAAATGCCCTCTTTCCTACCTTTCGAACCCTAACGTCCTGCCACTGCAGGCGACAGGCATCGATCCACCTGCAGCCAGTAAAAAATGTCAGTTATGTTATCTTGCTTGCCGCCTTTTTATTAAAGGGCGTATCTCGTTTCCTACCCGTTGTGTCTCTCCATAATGCCTTAGCCAAACGCCTTAACTCTCCCCACCGTATTACTGGGGCTTGTTTTTTCCTAGGTTTCGTGCGCAACGCTACCTCTTGCTGAAAAGTTGCTGAAAAGTTTTTTAGTCTACAGATCTGAGTTGGGTGTGGCTGACGATTCTGCGTTTCTATGTATAGCATTAAATTTTCCGCTTGCCTTGGTCCATTCGGACTGTCAATAAACTTGTAATTCGCCTTGAATCGTCTACACTCCTTCAGCGTCTGTGATTTAACCTTACTTATTCTGCTTTAGTATCTCTACCGTTTGTTCTACTTCTTCACTTGGTATGGTCCAGACTTTTGGTTTTACCAGATGCTTTGCGTTGGTAGACTTACTTCTTTGTTGGTAGGCATTCTTGTCTTTATTCACGGCTTTCTCTACTTGTCGTGGCTGTTCTGTATTTCCTTGAAATCCTCTACTTCCTCTGGCATATCCTCTGTACGTGCCACTTCGCCGCCACGTACTCGTTCGTCCTCTATAGGTTCCACTATAATTCTCCGACCTTCGGTACGGTTCTGAGTTTCTGTCGAGGCTTCTCCGCTTTATTATACAATAGTTGAAATTTCTTCTGTGTCAACTCTCCTACTTTTAGCAACACTTTGTCCCCTCGAGCTTCTTGTCGATGGTTCGCAACGGTTCATACGCCAGCTCTTTCATCCGCCCAGGTGCTTGTATGCCTCCATTGTTGCGTCTGATACCAACATGTCAGTTCGTTTCAGTATCTGATTCGCCTGACTTATCATCTGCGCTTTGGAATACCTGCTAGAAAACTTTTACTTTTCCAGATCCGCCATAGTTTCCGACACGAAACGCGTATATACTTGATAACTGTCTGGGAAACCCTAATGATATCGACGAAGCAAAGCTACTAGCTTGTCATGATCCGCATACTCCTGGTCGTCTACCAGCATTCGGTATATCATGAGATATAGATCTTTATAGTTCTCTCGATTCGGCAACATTTTATCCAGGTATGCCAGCGCTGATATCCACTTTTGGAAGTACTGCGACCCTCGCTTCACTATCGGATATTCCCCCTTTATCTTCGTTACCGGTTTCTCTTTTTGCGTTGCTATCCGAATCAATTTGTCTTGATATTTCGCAAAGTTCGTTAATTCCATCAACGTTCCATCAACGTTCCATCAACGTCTGGTTCTGTGGAACTGCTCCTGCGTCCAACTACTCATGTCTTTCAATCATGCCTTGCAGCGTGTTTTCCGCTAATTCTGCCTTTTGCAGAACTAGCTTCGATCATTCTTTTGCTCGCTCGAGCAGTTCCACTACCCCTTCATTCCCTGCTGGCAACTGGTCTCGAACTTCCAGTCTCTTACTTTCCACGTCTTGTGTTACGTTGACTTCTTTTGACAGCCCTTTCTTCGCTCTTTCCATATGTCTCTCTTTGTTGTCTCTTAGTACTCTGAACGTCAATGCACTGAAGTCATCATCGTCCGACATATTCTCTTAATTCCTGATTACAATCAGAATTAAACGTTACATTTTTTCCCTCTCTTACTTAATATTGTAAATAATGGTAACTTGATGTTACATAGAATCGCTGTTTTCTTTCTGAAGCAATTATCACAGTATACTTGGTTTCTCTCAGTCATTCTGTTTCATTTTGTAATTTCTTGTCCTAATCATACCTTCATTTCCTAAAATAATACTTTATTATTTCGTGTTTCCTACCATGTCACAACAAGAGTATCATATCGTGACATGGACTACCATGTCATGACCCGTGTACCATATCATGACATGGACTACCATGCCCTGACAAGGATATCATCTCCTGACGTGGACTACCACGTCATGCCCCTTATATCATCTCCTGACATGGTCTGCCACGTCATGCTCATTCTATCATCTCGTCACATGGATTACCCTGTCATGACACGGGTATCATATCATGACATGGACTATCATGTCTTGACAAGGGTATCATATCCTGACATGGACTACCATATCATGTAAGAAACTTGTCTCTCGACCTGATTTCTGCCAGCATCAGCAGGCTCTGTGTTTTATCTTTTCCCTTTCTTGGCACAAACGTGCTATTTCTATTTTCCTTGAAGTTAACAGTTCCATCATAGCCAGAATGTAGCCTGTGGCTTCACATTAGAAGATCCACAGAGATTCAACGTTCCAATCTTGTGTTTCTCCTCCGACGGAATCATTGTTAACGCCGGAAGATGATACCATTTCCCTTTCTGAATATGCACCCTTGCCTCTTTATGCTTCAGCATTGGCGTTAGTGCCATTGGCCATTCTGAGAATATATGCCCTATTATCACTATCTTCATGATAGTCAATTGTTGACGTATGTATCCCAGGACTTTCGCCAGGATGTTCTTCGGTGGAAAAATGTAAACCATTTCTCCATGCAGCTTTTCGTTGGTCATTGTGAAAATGTCCGTTGCCCAGGCCTAATCCACCTTCCGCCATGTGATAAATTTTCCACATTTGGCATTCTCCGGTGTTGCCATGGCATCAACCGTGAACTTAATTCCCAAGTCCTTCTGCTATCTGTTGAATATCTCCTCCGTCATGAACTCTTCGTTCCAGCTGACCCTTCTAGATGCCGCATCCGCCAGCTGATATTCCGTAGCTATCCAATATATATTGAACTCTATATCTGATTTATGCGCGAATTCAAATATTTCCGTCATAATTTCATTCAACTTCTTGTTTGAGCTGCCCAGATTTTTAAAGGAGTATACTACGCTCTGATTATCACAGAACACTGCCACCTTCTTTCCTTGAAGCTTTCCTCTGAGTTATCTCATAGATATTAAGATCGTATACGCTTCTTTATTATGGATTGCCCATCCTTGTTGCTCTTCTGTGAAATATTTTGTCACCTGCTGATTCCCTTGCTTGGTAAACCAGCAGTACCCGGCTGCCGCTTGAGACGCATCCGTAAATATTACCATTTTTGCATGCTCTCCATTTTCCGTGGTAGCCATGACCTTTTGATTTTTAGGTAGTCCAGCTCCTGCTATTTTTGCAACTCATTTCTCAGTTGATCATCATTCTTCACCCAGTCTGCATTCGTTCTGTTCGCATCCGTGATGACTCGTGTCATCTGTCTTATGTAGCATGTCATCTTGCTACATGCTACCTGGAAACTTACTGCTATCCCTCTCAGCCTTTCAAGTTTCTTCCGAAATATTTTCTCCTTACGCTGTATTTCTCGACTTAATTTTACAAATTGTTACCATTTTTCTTCCGGCACCTCAATGGTCCCTAACCATGTGTTTAACTTCATCCCCAGGAATTGAAGTTCGTATTGCGGATCCGTCACTGATTTATCTAACGAAATAAACCCCCCAGTGGCTATTATTAGCATAGTCCCCATGAAGCAATTCCGAGGAATTTTCTTAGTTCTCCGGTCTGTCGCGCTTTCTTCATCCCACACCATTGTTTCTTCCGTGTTCATAAATAGCCTGTCATCTAAATACAACGACGCCATTATCCCTCTTCTCCTTATATAGTTTATAACTATAAGATTCACCTTCGGACCGGTGCCTTTGGTAGTCCGAAGGGCATACCAAAGTATTTGAATGCCCGACCTTCAAAACTGAATGACGTTATCTTTCTGCTTTCTTTGTTAAGCTTTAACAATTGAAAGCCTCGTTTGTCATCCAGTTTGCTCAGCCTGTCATTTTGCTTTATTACCTCCAGAATTCGCTGTAGGCCTTCCATTTTGCATGGCGCCGAGTGCTCTTCCATGGTTTTTATTATTCCCCCATCGAAGCAAACTCTTGGCTTTGTATCTAGTGCCGCCAAGACTAGAGGTGTCTGCAGCTTCGTCCTCTCATGTTCGCTCATGAGCGTAATCGCCCCCGATCTCAGCCAATTTTCCAGCGTTTCTACCACGAATTTCCTATTTTCTTTGGATATTGTTGACTTAGCAATCACTGGCTTTTCTATCTTTCCGTTGGGTTTAATTCTCAGCGGAATTTCTTTCGTCCTACTCTACCAGTTTTCAAAGGTCTCTGCTCTCCTTTCCCAGAAGAGTTCCTTTCGAAGTGTTATTGTATTAAGCTCTTGTCGCGCTTCTTCCGTTCTATGCGCCTTTCTCTTACGGCCTGTTCTCACTTCCTCTCTTGTCATTCTTAATTTGTCTCGAGAATGCCCTCCGTCCTTCTGGTGCATTATTTCATATTGCTTATGTATTACCGTGTCCGTGGCTATTTTCCCACTGTCCCGGAATGTTTTCGCCTTTTCTTTGGTAACCGGCGTTATGTTCTCGAAAATATCCACTCCTCCGTGCAGTGCTTCATAGACTTGGTGCTGGTTTCTGAGTCCTGACATCTCGGGTATCATCATCATCGCTATTTGCTTAAAATCTGACAAGATTCCTGCTCATGGCGGAAGTACACATCTGCCCAGTTCGGGTTTCGTTTTTGTCCACATTGTAAGTCGTGAAAACATTTCCATAAATTCCATCCCTCTGTCATCCACTGATGATAGAACAACGGTCCTTGCAGTTTTCCTTCCCTGGTCATCACCGTTGCACCTCTCCTGTTCACCGGCCTGACTGACGGTGGAACAAATTTTAGTGGTGTCAAGAAGTCCTTGTCCCATTGTTTTCCTTGCGCCATTATACGTACGCATTTCGGCCCATAATATGGGGAGCCTCTCATGCCTTGTTCTTCTCGTATCTTTCCCGTGCATTTACATTGCCGATTCGGATCTTCTCGCGCCTCTGTAACTCTCGTCCAATGCTGACATATTCGAATGTTGTATTTTCCCCTTTGTTCCTGAGCTCCACTAAATTCTATTTTTTACCTTCTCCCGTATCATCTCCCGACGAGAGCTACCCTATCATGAAAAGGATAACCTATCATGACATGCACTACCATGTTTTGATAAGGGTATCATATCACGACATGTACTACCATGTCATGACGAGGGTATCATATCATGACATGGAGTACCATGTCATGCCGAGGGTATCATATCCTGACATGGATTACCATGTCATCGCGAGGATATCCCATCATGACATGGACTACCCTGTCATGAGAAGGGTATCATTTCCTGGCATGAACTGCCACGCCATGCCCCGCGTATCTTCTCCTGACATGATCTGCCACGTCATGCTCTTCCTATCATATCATGACATGGACTACCATGTAATTTCCTTAAATAAAAAAGAAGAAAAAACACGCCATTCGAATTGGCGGAATCATGTTACAGTAATTTGATTGGTTCATTAGTTTACTTAATCTATATTGATGACTTATTACTCACTAATCACTCTTCTATTGTGTAACAGAAAGTTCTTGAGTCTACAGATCTGATTTGGATGTGGCAGACGATTCTGCTTTTTGATGTACTGAATTAAACATTCTGCTAGCCTTGGGCCAATTGGACTGTCAGAAAAAATGTAATTTGCTTTGAATCGTCTCCATTCTTTCAGCGTCTGCGATTTAACCAAAATTATTCAGGTTAAGTATTTCTACCGTTTGTTTTATCTCTTCACAAGGAATAGTCCAAACTTTTGGTTTGACTGTACCTTTCATTGTGGAGCACTTATTGTGTTGTTGGTAGACATTATTATCTTTGCTTGAGGACCTTCTCTACTTGTCTTGAAGCATCTGTATTTCCTTGAAAACCTTGACCTCCTCTCGAAAAGTCTGTTAGTAGTATTTCCTCTTCCTATCCCTTTTCGTCCTCTGTATGACCCTCTATATTTCTCAGTCCTTCTATAAGGCGTTGAATTTTATGAGGTGTTGAATTTCCTTTTTTGTTGTTGCTTTTGTCACGTAACGAGGTTTCTCTGCTTTGTTATGCAGCAATTGGAATTTTGTGTGTGCTAATTTCCCACTTTGAGCCGCATTTCGTCTCCATGCACTACTTTTCGGTGTACCTCCATCATTTTGATGCTTAATGGTCCATAAGCTAGTTCTTTCATACGCCCTAGATGTTTTGACGCTTCGATTGTTGCATCCGAAACCAGCATTGTCTGTTCGTTTCAAGATCTGATTCGCTTGGCTTATCATTTGAGCTCTGGTATATCTGACCGACATTTTTTGTTTTTCCAAATCGGCCATTGTTGCTGAAACAAATGCCGTGTAGACTTGATAACTATCTTGGAAACCGTCGAAACCTATCTTGGATACCGTCGAAGTTATGCCACTAATTTTTCATGATCGGCTTGTTCTTGGTCATCAACTAACATTCTGTATATTGATAGATACAGAATATAGATAGAAGATAGATACATGTCCAAGTATGCCGGAGCTGAAACCCATTTTTGAAAATATTGAGATCCTCTCTTTATGATCGGATATTCTCCACCTGTCTTCGCCAATGGTTTATCTTTTTGCGCTGCCAATTATGTCAGTTTTCCCTGATATTTTTCAAAACTGGATACTGCCACCAACGTGTTCTTGCTTGCTTTTTCTTGTCTATCAGTTAAATCTTGTGGTTTTAACGCCAAGATTCTGTTATCACGTTGATTTTGTGAAGCTGCTCCTGCCTTCAATTCCTCCTGTCTCGTTCTATCTCTTATTTTGAATACGGGCCTTCCCTTATTCTCAGTTCATAAATAAGTACGAGAATTGTTACCTAGAAAACTGAATTTGACTAAATCAATATGGAATTTGTAAACGATTAAACCAAGTTCGTCAATAATCTATATTCGTCGTAAAATATTCAACATGTAATTTAATGGGAGTCAGGGGCATTCGGATCTAGCGTTGCTCGGTTTCGAGTAAAAGCGGAGAACTGGACCTACGCGTCGAAATTGGTTTAAAGGGTGCATATGGGTTTAAACTGGGTGGAGTTTGTATACATTTGCCATAATTCTCTACGTTGTTTATAAATTTCTGGACTTTCAAGAGCAGTAGAAGCTCTAAGAGTATGAGAAGTTCGAGAGACCTACAACTAATAAGATCGTCAAAAAAAACCCTAAGTGGTTATCCTCTAACCCCTTAATATTTACGAATACATTCTCATAAATAATTCAGTCAATAATATATTCTTGTCATCTACTACTATAATGGACATTCTTGACCTTGATGATTTTCCTCGACGATTTGCACCAACGATCTTCATAAAAAATTTCCACCAACAATATGCGCGACCGATTTGTAGCAAAGAACAATCTATTCTGTCATCTATTGTGTACTTAAACAAATCATCCAACTTTTCTTCATCAATGTAATGGACATTCTTGGCCTTGACGATTTTCCTCGACGATGTGCACCAATGATCTGCATAAAAAATTTGCACTAATAACATGCACAAACGATTTGCAGCAAGGACAAATTGACTTCTTTCATCTATTGTGTATTAAACAAATCACCCAACCTTTCTTGATCAGTGTAATGGAGATTCTTGATCTTGATGATTTTTCTCGACGATGTGCACCAAGGATCTGCATAAACCATTTGCACCAACAACCTGCGCAAACGATTTGCAGCCAGGAACGATTGACTTCTTTCATCTATTGTGTATTAAACAAATCACCCATTTTTCTTGATCAATTTAATGGACATTCTTGACCTTGATGATTTTCCTCGACGATGTGTACCAACGATCTGCATAAACAATTTGCGCCATTTACATGCACAAATTCATGAGCACAAGGAACATGATATATTACTCGGGCTCCTGGAACTTTAAGTTTGTTTTTCTGCATTTTTGGAAATAGGCGGGTTGGAGAAGAATGGAAATATTATAGATAACCCCAAACTTCAACCGAAAAAATAAATAATTTCGATCGAAACTGGTTTTAATATTTTATTTAAACTTTAAAGGAAATTGGTTTTGTGGGAAATGACTCGATTGAGTTTACCGTATCGATTTGGTAGTCAAAATTTGACTGTACACTTGGAATGATATTGATTTCAATTATTTCTAAAAGGCCGCTTCCACGTTGTTCAAGTCCACACGCCCGTTAGGAGACGGAGACCTGTTGTAAACATATACTGGTTGCAATAGGTCCGCCACGCTAATGGCATAGTTCCCCAGCTGGTACCCAATGTCTCCTCATAAGGGCCCTCATTAATCTGAAACTGCGTGTTGATTGCGTCCGTTTGTTTAGCACAGGTATGAATATAACTATCCTGGTTACAACTAAGGGTATCGGGCCTGGGTGATGCTAAACACTTCTCTCCCAGCCATGTCCGATTTAATTATTTTCCCCAAAGTTATTCTCGTCCCCCGAATGCCGAAAATCGCTTCTTTATATAGTGTTGGATCGTCTTCTTTAATCCTCTAGAAGCTTCCAGTGTTGGGATATAGATGCTGACATCAGCTGTATTTAACCGGATGTGTCTGTTATCATATGCTGACATATGTGAATTTACTGGTCTCGTGTTGTGATTCTGCTGACGTATCTGGACTGGCCACCAAATGACTAATGATGATGTGTAGATTCTGATGACGTAACTAGTCTGGTCACCAAATGACTCAGGATGACGTTTGAATATAGCTTACTTATCTGGACTGGTCACCAAATGACTAACGATGACGCTTGAGGTCTACTGATTTATCTGGACTATCCACCAAATTACTCACCCTGTTGCTGAACTCTGTTAGTGACGTATATTGACTTGTGATGTTATTAACTTGGGTCCACTAGTAGCTTGATGGGTGTATCTCTGCGAGTCGAGTGACCGAAAGGTTAATTGTCCGACGACATACTGCAAAACAGATCACCGATTATCCAAATGAATAGCAAATAGCAAGGTGGGAATGATACTGTAGAACCCTTGCTTTAGCGTACGGGTTAAACTCGTTCTTACTTTCTGTCAACCAAAATAAGTCAGAAGTCACCTCAAGTTATTCGTAAACGTTTAACTTCGCTTTAACATGCCCATTTCCTTTGTCGACTAAACCATTTTCGACACAAACTTTCATGGTTTCCATTTTTAGGTTCATTTCTGGCCAAAATTCGTGCCGAAAAATAAGCGCAATAAAATTCTAGGCGGAAATTCTAGAACACAGCTGTTTCAAATCGTGAAAAGGGTAAATTTTGTTAAGATATTTCTTTACTAGAGATGTTAATCTATTTCGGGTTTTTAACTGATACTTCAAGAGATAAATCAATAAATTGTCGCTCAAAATACTGACCTGGTCCCCTAGGTGGGGTATCCACTAATTAAAATAAATTGTGGCTCTAAAATACTTGTGGGATCTAATTAGGGTACGCGATGGGTTCTGTCATAATTCGGGACAAATCTTCCTTATACAAATGTCTGATATCTAAAAAAATAGTCTCAAATCTGATAGGAGTAACTTTATTTGGCTGAATGAAATCTGGGGTTAGCAATATTACAGGTTAACCTGCCCGTCTCGCATTTATTATAGGCTGGCTAACTGACTATATTTGAAATGCGGCACAAACGTGCAAATTCGGGACACTCCAAAAAGGCCTAAAAGACGGGACAACTGGTCACCCTAGTTATAGTGCTAGGTTGTTTTGCAATTCTCTGTAGTAATTATCTAAGACGATGAAGATTTAGAAGAATGGGAATGTGACTTCTTCTACATTTGTAATATTTGATGTAGGTTGAAATGAAAAGTAAAAATTATATTATAAAATGCGAGTGTGCAATGCGGGGAAAGCATATTTACATGCTTTATTATTTGAACAACAGTGCTAGTAAATTGAGATTTCAGTAATAGACAGCTAGAGATTATTAAATGTTGAGACTATCGAATCGAGCTTTCCGGATATTACCAACGTCCCTACCAAGTGAAACCATTGGGTGTAGCAGAAATAAAAAGCATCAACTTCAGCATATTGAAGGAATAGTTTTAAAAATAAAAATGTAGGGGTATCTTCGCAATACCTCTAGAATTTCGAATTATCGATTTTTGAAGCGTTTCGGAGACCTCAAAAAGTCTTGTAGAGTTTTTTCTTGCGGTTCCGAATCTGTTCTCAGAATGTCCAAAATTACACGGCGTCGTACAGTTAACCCCCCCCCCC
>SCLF01082450.1:0-11287 GCA_004367975.1 Mesochordaeus erythrocephalus
GAATAACAAAATAAAATAACAGAAACTAAAATCTAGAACTGCAGACGCACATTTTTGTTTCAGACGCCAAAATTCAATTTATCTGCTTTGACAAGGTCAGTTTAGGGGGTCCATAACTTCAGAACAAATAATCTCATTATGTTTTCGATACTTTTATTGGATTTTAAGAGACCCAATTAGTCCAGCTGTACTAAAATTTCGGTAACATTTTTCATATAAGCGACTCATTCGGGCGCCCCCAATTGGCAGAAAACTGCCAGCTCGCTGCGTGAGCAGTAGTTTTTGGTCGCTTTGTGACTGTTAATGGGTACCCTAAAATAAGTCGTTCAAATTCTAGACGGGGTTGCGGCTCTGTATTTTTCTACCTAAAACACATCTGTCTTAGATTATGAATATTGTTAGCGTACAGGCCGAATATCTCTGTTAAGGCCTACGTACTCATGAGCTCGGAATTCTACCAGTAAACCATGGAGGCGTGGTTATTGAGATATTATTTGTGACATTTATAAGTAACTGAAGCTTTACTGTCAGCCTTGCAGACTGTATCTGTACAAAGCTCCCCCAGTTTCAGGTCATACATCTCATGTGATCTCCCAAACTCTTTGGGTCATAATCTTATTTCATCGCCCAACCTCTTTGGGTCATAATATTAGTTTCAATAAACATGAAGACGTACATCTCTAAGGCCACAATTTGTTAATCGCCGACATACTATATGAAAGCGCGGGGTGACGTTCACCCACTACACCATTGAGTCCCTTGAATCGCCAAATACCTTTTGGGTCAACTTTTACTATGGTCATAACAGGAACCCCATATTCAAGGGTCTGGTGTCTATATAGGACGCCACCATTTTTTAGGCTTAATGTCGGGGAGGAATGACTATTACTAATCCGGTGAAGTCGTTATTTGTTAGCGTACAGGCCGAATGTCCGAGTATCTTTATTAGACACTTTGGATGAAATATTCTGACAGTCGGGCTGTACGCTAACAATTGGAGATTTCACCGGGGATCGAACCCGGGCCTACGTACTCATGAGCTCGCATTTCTACCACTAAACCATGAAGCCGTACTTATTGAAATATTATTTGTGACATTTATAACTAACTTAAACTTTACTTTCAGCTTTGCAGACTGTATCTGTACAATGCTAACAATATAAGTATTTTTAAAGTGCCATTCTCTAAGTACTTGTGATAGCTAATTTTTTTCCTATTAGAGGTCGCCTCAGGCAACAATTTGTTGTTATCCAATTAAAAATAATTAATTTCCAGTGTTAGCTGACACTTCCGTCGAAAATGTTGTACAAAATTCAGCGTAGAATTTAGGGGCGTGGAAACATAGTCGACGTCCGTTTTTGAACGTTCATTTTGGATCAATTTTTAACTTCATATTTAAAAGTCATTAAAAAGTTATACAATTTGTTGTTAGCGTCGGCCCTAAACAATTTCTCAATTGCTGGAGCCCTAAATGACCCGGTCAATTAGGGCGTCGCAATAATCCTGAACATGGACATAGAAATCTCGGGACGAATTAGTGGGTTCAGTTTCATATTTTTTTATGTTTTTTAGTTTGTGATTTAGCAAAATGTGATCCGTATAACGAGCCAATCACGCAAAATGGGCCATATTGGGCTGCCAAATACATCTAAGTGTAAGGTATGTGGTACTCTAAATATTATTTGCTAAATGGCGTCACCAATTTTCATCCGTGATTTCAAATATCCAACAAGGTCCATAAGGGATATCTAGAGGTGAAATATTCAATTTTAGAGGATGTCTAGATGAGAAAATAACCTGACTAAAAATCCACGTAGATTTTGCAACTATTGTTGCATAACGCTAAAACCGTGACTTCAGAGGAAAGCGATCTTGAATCTGAAGACAGCGACTCCGAAGCTGTTAAAGAGGAAACGGAGTCCGTCAATGGTTCGGCTGATGTGGTCGAGGACTCAGGTATAATACTTTAACCCTCACGCTGCAGTCTGTGCCGTGCGACACAGATGATCACTAATCGGACCATCACTTCTGTTAGAGTGGTGCTACGTCGAATTTGCCCCACAGGACCCCCCATAATCGACCATCCTGGTTTTTTTAAACCTACTTTCAGACCGGAAGTGGGGGTAAAAAACCGGAAATTTGTTTTTCGAATCGGGAGTCGCACTAAATTGTAGGTCGAGACGACCTCTAGTGGACAAGTATCTTTAAAACTTAGGAAATGCCACATTACAAAATTAGTTTTTTTTTACAATTTAAGACAGCTGTGTCTTAGTTAGGAAAACTAATACACCACTCTAAACGCTCCACTTCGAAGTGAGAAAAAGCGGTGCGTTAACGTGTAGTCGGTGCGTTAACGTTTAGTCTGGTGCGTTAATGTTTAGTTTGGCGACAAATTAATTGACAATTCTCATAACTTGAGCAGAAACAACTGTACGCACTTTTCTAATGTAACAC
Organism: Mesochordaeus erythrocephalus; assembly: GCA_004367975.1. Lineage (NCBI taxonomy): Eukaryota > Metazoa > Chordata > Appendicularia > Copelata > Oikopleuridae > Mesochordaeus > Mesochordaeus erythrocephalus. Next base: position 2,455 of record SCLF01082450.1, read on the forward strand.
TTTGATCGTGGAGTCAAACCATATAACATATCAAATTTTAAGGGTATTTGATAGATTTGGTAAGTAGTTATAGCCACTAGAGGTCAAAAAATGTGAATTCGGGAAGTATGACCGATTGTCTCGAAAGGGGCTTATTCGACGTGTCATGACTCCAGCTTTAATTCTAAACAAAGGACCGCCCCAAATTCTCAACGAAGAAGTCGAAAAAGCGGTGCGTTAACGTTTATTTGGTGCGTTAATGTTCATTCGCGTTAACGTTTAGGGCCAGTTTTGACAAAATATCACCGAAAATGCTAACATAACCTGCGCATAATAAGAGGTTATAGCTACATATTTGGAACATAACCCACGATCACCGTTTGAGCATATTAGGCTCATAAGAGAGAACGCATAACGATAGCGGTCTTACATTTTCACTGTCATATTATCAATAGCTAATCGATAACCTGGTCAATTTTCCAACGTAAATGGTCGATTTTTTAATTTTTAGGTTCACTTCCGATTTAATTTTGGACCACAAGTTGTCTCAAAATCTGCGTCATGGTATTATATCTGGAAATACTGGTCAACGTGTTGATATGTAGGACAGATCTGCCATAAATAGTATATAAATGGAACACTTCCAATTATCATTTGTTCGGTACCCCGTCCTGGATTGTACCACTTAGATTTTTTTAAGGCAACTGTTGACTAAAATGTATCCGCTGCAACAATTCTATGTAACTCAACTCCAAAAAATCAATTTCCGGTGGTACTTCGGGTCTAGAAATGGTCGTAAATCGGCGTCAATTTGGGAGGAGTCCTGGGGGAATTCGGACCTAGGTCTGCTCATTTTCGAGTAAATGCTTGATTTTTAGTAATCTAAAACCATAAATAAACAATATTTCCATATACAATGGGTTTGGCAAAGACAAAAAGCCGGAGATAATCCATACAGATAGTGTTACTGTAATGGGGAAATAATAGAAAAATTGGGTCGCAACCTTTCACCGTATGTTAGTCCTAAATGTATTAGGAAGCAAGAGCTCAAGTGGAATATTTTGTCTTTAAAATTTGTCCCGCCATCTTTGGAACCAGCAAATAGGCGAGATTCAATGGTGTTAGATAGACACGGAAAACCGAATAGTCACTATTTTGTCATCAATGGCGAAAAAAGAAATGTAAATGTGGAAGTGGTTCCACGACATTTTAAATAAGGATAAAGATGTTCTGAAACCAGCATTGAAACCAAGGTATATTTCCGATATGAGAAAATTTTTTTATGCGGGTCATTTTCTGATTTCAAGGAATTATCACTGTTGGTGATAGAACATATGCCTCGTCGTAGAAATTAACATTTGGCGTATGTAGCCTAGTACCGAGGGATTGGTGTTTCTGAAAATGTAGCACCAATTGTGGCGGCAAAAGGTTCAGGGATGAAGGATAAATAATGACAAACACAAATCAACATCAGCAATATGAAAAGCTGGGGGCCATAACAAACCCAGACACAATTGTCGCCTTCAATCAAAAGGACATTGACCATGATCGGAAAACAAGGAGTGATAGAACATATTAAGCCTTTGAACAAGTAACAACTTAAACGTTGCGAAAGAGAGGAGACATTTGAAATCCGTGAATTACCTAGAATGAACAGTTGTTTTTCCAGCACTGCTAGAACAGAATATAGTGTTTGTCATATATACTTTGCATAATTGGGGCAATTCATGCCAGAAGATGAGCAAACGGAACATGAAACCCATTTGGTACGAGCCGTGCTTGACACCTAACTCCGGATTTGTTTTGATGGTTGAACATCATCTCCTTACATGGCGGAAGGCTTATTGCAAATTCTAGAGATGACTAATCAAGCAGATCAACTCAAAGAAGGTCTTGTTTTTTCTCGTCTGTGGGACACATTAAAATAGTTTGGAATGCCTTTTTCCTCCGCAAGGCCCCCTACATGTTCAGGTAGTAAGTCTTATAATGATTAACTATATACAGAAAAAAGTATTGATGTCATCTTTATACCTTGACGGTATAATGTTTATGTATACAAAATATACGCTGGTAACAAAAATATGGTCGCACTAAAATATTTGCTGGGATTGCTATTAAGTACCGCAACCGGAGGTATAAGCTCGCTGGATAAGTGCGTAACAGATCCGCAGGTTGAGGTCCCACAACAAAAGTGGATTAAATTCACATTGTTGTGTAAAGTATTGCAAGGAAAAAAGGTCACTTGAGTCGGGGGTCCTTCGAATTAGCTCCCAAAAATGAAATGCTATATTCGCCAAATGACCAGGATTACAGCTAACACACACTAAGAAAACAAGTAAGAGTTGGGTGTAAAATGATAAACAACTGTGGCAACAACTGCGGCAGCAATTGGATTATCTCAAGATTAAAAAATCGTGGCAAATTTCACACTGTCATGTGTAGGAAAAGGCCCGAATTGGTCCCATGTTAGCACAGTACGTATTAGTGATCGCTACTACACTAAATGATACTAAACCATCTCACGCATACCACACATGACTAGACTATCTAAGCGAATAAGGTCGTCAAAGCGACACATTTAAGACTCTGATCGAAGACTTTGTTTACTGATTGCTAAATGTAAACTGTATAACCCAACATGATATACTGGGTGTATAATGCATATAAAGAGCAGGTATATTCTACATATATATATGCCTATATAATGTTCGGGACGGCTTTTAGGAGCGCAGTCTTATTAGAGTATTAACAGAGTCGTATATACAGTGTCCTAGTCTGATCAAAGTTTCGGACACAGAGCTTAAGCCTCCCAAAGTAATTGTCTATCATATTATAGCTTCGAGATAGAATCACTTAGCCTTACACATTTATACATATATAACATACGGATTATCACTAGATAATCCGTCTTGCTCTAATATCAATAAATAGTATAATAAACTGAATAGTCTGTTTGTTGACTTAAGGTAAGCAACAGTAAGTAAAAGATTTCCGGTGACAACCAGTTGAAATTACAAAGAGTACAGTTAGATACGACTACATTATTACATGATTGTATATCGGTTATGTCCGTAAACAGTTCCGAACCTGTATCCTTTGAAAACTAATGAGAATATTCCTCCTTACCCGTTCTAGTCATAATTCGTCGTCGTCCTTGCTCTGCTTTTGGTATAAACATACAACAATAAAACTCAATTCGGAAAGATAAGTAGTCGGAGAGTAACCCCGAGTTAGTTTTAATTGTGTTTTTTTGGTTGGGTTCGGGGGGGGGACTAGAGTATACTAGATGATTGTTATTCATACTCTGGTGAAACCTAAACTAGACGGACAACCTAAGTCACCGCCATTTAATCCTTTTGTTAGACGTAAGTTACTAGTATACACACACCAATAAAACTCATCCCGGAAAAAGAAGTAGTCGAAGAGTACCCCTTCATCCCCCCTAAATTGTGGGTTTATATAGGGGTACATGGTTGCTCGTTAGAGTCCGTTTATCCTTGATAGGTTGCTTTCAGCATGCATCATTCGCGCGTTTTGTGATTACACAGGGCATCGTCGACTCCATCCTCCAGATTCGGGAGCTTTGTTCACGTTTCGAATTCATAAACTCAGCTGATTTCCCGAACTTCTTGGCGGTCATCTTAAATGTAGCATCATGTTAGAGGCTCATGTTATATTGGTTCCTCTTGCCTCACTTCCATTAGGCTTATGTCCAATATCATTATATATATTATACATATTTATATAGCATTACTGAATATATCGGTATTATACACTAATATTTAACAGTTAATGATGCGGCATGGGTCGTATGTGGTATACCTCGGTTATCTAGGCTTATAAGGCGCATATGCCTATAACTTATATAGGCCATATATACTTATGATAGTGATCAAGGCGTATATATCCATATATGCATGTATTAAAGAGCCCGAAGAGTGGATTGTCACTACAAAATTGAGTTTTCCACTGCGCGGTAAATTTAGATTACTAAATCTAACATTGACTATGGAATTTCGTAAATGTATCCACTTTTTGTTAATATGTAGTTAATTATATATATGCAGGGTGACCTTTTTAATCTGTGACAAATGATTGTGCTCTTAAAAAACTACTTCTTCGAACATTTGGAGTCAAAATTTTCAGTAGCCCTGAAAAGGGCCGTTTGTTTAGACAGTTTTCTTCTCTTTCATTCAAAGTGGCTAACATTTTCTGGCTACTCCCACGAAAATGACTAGTATTTTCACTATTCAATGAACACTCGTGCAGAAACACCTCTAATTTAAATTTCATTCGAAAAAAAAAAACAAAAAAATTGTTGATACTTAGTTATGCCAATGTTACTTTTTATAAAATATCACACAGGCTACCGTCCATTTGACTCCATGCTGTTTTCTCTTCCTCTTTGTTTTCGCAGTTTCCTTCTGAGCGAGTCCTAGCGAGATCGGTTGCTAATAGTAATCTTGTACCGTCTCGCCTTTGGTATTTTTACTGCGCATCAATTCTAGATTGTGCTGGATTTTTTTCTCTTCTTTGTTGTTGTCGTCGGCTCCATGGAGTTCTAACGCTTTCATCTTTTCGTCTAGACTGGGTTCAAACTCATCTTTTTGATTTTTCTCATTCGACTTCCGTATCTTCATCAGCAACAGAATAAGCGACTTGACCTTATTGGGATTCAACTGTTTCGCAATGACAAATATCTTTAAAGTTCAAACACCTACGAAGATATACTTGGTCATTCCAAAGCCAGTTAGGTCAATGGCAAGTGTCTGGATAGGCAGTGTTGGCATGTCAATGCTTCGTTTCAACTATTTGTCCAATGATCTACTCCGTGCTGGATCACAGATGTCACAATGACTGCAAAAAGCTGCAACTTTTTTATAATTTCCAGGCACCCATTTATTAATCTATTTAGTTTATGATGTATGTCTGTGGCTCGAGACTTCCAACGCAAGCTGGCACATCATGTTTTTTATTCAAAACATGAATGCGGTCATGGCTTGGTTCCAACTCGCCGGACCAGGTGTCCTGAATGGCGGTTTGGCTTTTTTTACTAAATTATTTATGCAAACTCTGTATGTATTTTATTAGCAGTATAATAATGAGTTAAGTGTTTTGTGTAGTAGTTGTTGAGTAGTATGAGTATAGTGGTAATAGTTAGTAGGAGTGCAGTATACAAGAATGTGTTGTGGTCCAGTATACTAGTGTGTGTGAGTTTTTAATTATTACCATTAAAATCTCCCTTTTTCACTGTTACTGTAACTTTCCTACAATTTCTCGTATCAGAGGTCAATAATCCCCTTATTATAATGTGTAATTTACTTTTTAATATTAATTTTATATAAGCATTATACTTGTTTAATATTAATCATTATGCTAATTCTCTGTAATGACGCCGTAGTACTAACTAGTGTTTTTATTTATGGTAATTATGGGTGTATGGTAAACTTATTAGTGTATTACTATATATTACTCCTAGTAAATCTGATTTAAGTTAATGCTCATTCTAATTAATCCTAACTACTGCTAGTTAATCCTTTTATCTCCTTTGAGTTAATCCTACTTAATTTACGTAATCATTCTTAATCTCATTCTAGTTAATCCCCATTTTAGTTTATCCTAATTACTCATTCTATCTAGTTTTGTAGAACTTGTAGATGGGCTTGCTATCGGTTTTCATCATACGCTAATGAATTGGTTATGTTTTATGTATGTTCCGTTCCAGAAAACATCACTGCCCTCATTCATGATCAATACTATAATCATCGTATGATCCCAATACCAGTTATAATATTAACTGTTATAATAGACTTTGACATTAAAGTGATATTGAATCTTTAATGAAATTATTGCATGAATCAATGGTATCAATTTTTGATTAAATTGTTCGATGAACACCTTTGTTCTAATATCAATTTAATAACTCCCATATTAAATTGATCTGATTTGATTATTAATCCAATATATAAATATCATTAATGGAATTGAAATGCATTAAAACCCTGCATCGGTCAGTTCTAAAATCAATTCTATTTTTTCTTCTATCGCATCATCCGGCTCCTGGGCGCCACCCCACTACCCCTCCCCGTATAGGGAAGGGTAGGAGGAAATTTGCATAGGGTCCCCCAACGCGTCATACTGCTGAATGTTAAGTATATCAGACAGTTTCGAACTCGAGTCGGCTAAGTACGGTTCTAGGTTAGTAATCATATCACACAGAAATACTCAGTAATAGAAACACAATTTACTATTCTAACTCAATTTTTGGATGAGTATTCAGTCACCAGTTAATGTTGTTGTATCTGACTGTACTCCTTTTAACTCCAAAAAGTTGTCACTGGAATTAGTGTACTTACTGTTGCATAGCTTCAGTCAACAAACACACTATTTAGTTTCTTATACTATTTATTGATATTAGAGGTATATTGTAAATGCAAGACGCATTATATAGTGATAATCTGTACATCCTATATTTATAAATGAGTAAGGCTAAGTGATCCTATCTCAAGGCTATAATATGCTAGATAATGAATTTGGAAGGCTTACACTCGGTGTCCGAAACTTTGATCAGACTAAGGCTCTGTATGTACGACTCTGTTAATACTCTAATAAGACTGAGCTTCTAAAATCCGTGCCGTGCATTATATAGACATGATTACATATCATGAGTGAGAGGACGTGGTGCGTGAGGACGTGGTGCGTGAGGCACCAGTCATGTTACTACACTCACGCGCCTCAATTAGTGAATAACTAGAGAATATCACATGGCTTATGATGTACAGATGTTGAATGTCAAGAGTTCAGGCTCCTGGCGTCTTGGCCGGAATGTGACTAAAGTATAGCAACTTGATTATTGAACTAACGGAATTTCCCTCACTACAGTAAACATTCAGATGGGAATCGGATAAAAGGGAAGAGGTGTGTAAACCGTTTCAAAAATGACATATTCGTGCAAAAAAATGATAAAGATCTCGGTACTTGAAAAGGGGGATCAAAATATGTACTAACAAATAAAAATAATAATATTCAGAATACCAGGAAAGGTATTTATGGTGCAGTCCCTGCGCTCCATTATAACACGCCCTATACTAACAGTACGCCTATTAATAACGCTTTCTTGATAATTTTTATAGTGCGCTAAATAAAAACACTTGTTTGTTTTAGCCGTAGACTTTCGACGAAAGCGCAGTTTTAACCGATTTCTTCGGTTACCACAGTATTTTCACTCCAGAAACCAAAGGTCAACTACCAAAAGGAGACGATAAAAAACGTTTAACAATGGGCGCCTTCATGAACATGGCTGGTGAAGTTACCAATCCGATTTTTGTTGGAAAACATTTCAACCGAAGTGTATCGAACTGGGTGGCATTTCATCGTCACACACTTTATCTATTAACGAGTACTGTAGTAACAATTACTTTCATAACTTTCATATGTCAGCTAACTTTAAAGGTCATATTCAAACTCAGCATAAAAATCAGCTTCGGATTCACGCGGTTTATAGTGAGAACTTAAAACTGTATTCCTGGTACAAACTTCGTTTCTGATTATAGTCTCGAACCCTAATTAGTTTTTTGCCTAGTACGGTATTTCTAGAAGCCTGATTTCGACGGTAAGTATTTCAGTTGAAAGCATGATCACTCAGCTAACTAATACCTGAAATTGCATTTAAAAATATATATTAGTTTCTATGGTAGAGGGAAACTACTAGGAAGCGTTATGGACAAAAAATCCAACTTTACCCCTAATTCGTTTTTTGCCTAGTACGGTATTTCTAGAAGCCTGATTTCCACGGTAAGTATATCGGTTGAAAGCTAACTTATACTGGAAATTTCATTTAAAAATATATATTAGTTTGAATGTTAGATAGAAACGAAAAATGATTTGATACGAGCGTAAAAAAGGCTATGCACCCCAGCACTTATTGTCGAATTACCACAAGGTGTTAATTAGGTCATCTAGGTGCCTAAGTTCACTATGCTGCATTGTTTCTCATGAATTAATACATTATACTACATTATTTCAGACGAATATAATAACAGTTTGACTTTCCACTGGTGGGTAGAAAACCCGATGGGTCGCGATACCCAAATGAATGTAGTTTCATTTGGTTTAGCAACACCCGAGAGTTCGAAACTTAGGCGCACTAGCTATACGGATTAGGATTAGGATAAATGTTCACATTGTTGGAATGACCGTGTCAAATAAATAGTCTACATTATGTGCTTGTTTTGATTTTCTCTCGGATGAACGTTGGAATCCTGAACGCATATGGAAATTTGGTGACAATTCTGTTTATTCAAGTCTCTACGTTAGCGTGTTTTGACCGATTAAGGTTACGTGGCGGGTACCGACGGAATTTAACACAGTGGTTAGATCATTGGACTTGGCCAAGCCGTCTCCAGCCGAGAAAATATAATTGTGAATTGATGCCCCTCCCAAATTCCACGCCGCATCATTTACAACCATTTTAGACCGGGAGTGCCACCGGAAGTGCTACCTAAAAACCGCAAATTGTTTTTTGGAGTTGAGAGTGACATAGAATTTTTGCGTGGGATAAATTTTAGTCAAGAAATGTTCTTATTGACTACAAAATTAGATTTTTCCGAGAATTCTGGATAGAAGGTAGATACAATTCTGAAATTTACTAGTAATGACTACAAGCTGATGAAAGTTTCATCTGCCGTAATATGCATGTAAGTTGAAGGACACAAAGGCTTGACTGTGAACGAACTGTATATTATTACGGGTTACTTTCCGAAAAGGGTGAACAGGCTCTTTTTACCATCCTGTCGACTTGTTCTTCGTTTGCATTTCATTTGGAAGCTGGATAATATCTTACAATATAATTTGT
>SCLF01082561.1:0-11284 GCA_004367975.1 Mesochordaeus erythrocephalus
TCGAGAACTGATTGGTCAAAAATTACCCCCGTATGAATTCAGCATTTATCCAAATGCAAAAAAAATACGATAAAATTCATTGAGCTATTAGGATTCGAACTACCATTGTTAAATCTCAAGATTTATGTTAATGTCAAGGCATCCCTTCCCGCCATAGAATCGATGTCGTCATCAGAAGTACTAAGAATAACGTTCTTTCAATGTCGGATTTGAAGAAAATAAGAGAACTTACGAAAATAAAGAATGTTTTGCTGGAATCACAAATTTATTTTGTATTACTGATTTTAAATTATAATTCCTGGGGATTACCTTTTGTCAAGAGGGTTAAATTATTATTTTTTGGCGGGAATCACGTATAATTTTCTGTGACGAATTTTAAATCAAAAACGGTGGCCATTTTTCTGCTAAAAAGACCACAGCACTCCAGTTTTTTACAAGAGGGTTACAATACCATATAACACAATCACTAATACGCATGTGGGCGCTGTGCCAATATTTAGTCTACATAAATCATACAAAAGCCGAATCTCAAAGTATCTAGAATTAAGCCATAATAACGTGTCAATAAGCACACCATTCCGCGTACAAGTCGAAAAATATTCTGCTTAAATATTCAACGTTGTGCCTAAGAACATTACAACTATAATTACCTTGGTCATAAGAGTAGTACCAAAACCACCTTCATATCCTTTGGAACTCGGTGCTGTTGAAATAATACCGGGAACTGGGTTATAAGTATCAGATGACCAACATCTACCAGAGGCGGAGTTAATAATCCGACTAAGAATTATTGGATCAAGTCCCAGTCGAGCACCCAAATTCATAGTCTCACTTTGCAAGATAAAATCAATAATCTCGACAAAATCGTTCCGTAATGGACATTGACACAAAGATTTTCCAAATATTTCGTAAATCAAAACAATGGGTGAGCTCAGACACACCTGTCAAAACTTCCCCCCTATGTCTCCTGGCAGCAACTGATAGCCGATCGAGACATCCCGTTTAATAAGTAAACATTATTACCAAAATAATATTTTATCCTTTCCTGAGTCCAAGCATGCTAATTCCGAGCATCATATTATTGCAAATTTTGGCGACTGAATGTTTTCATTATTTTATAAATTAATAAACCAACTTTGGTAAAAGGTAAAACGAACTAAAAATTAGTACGCCAATACTGTATTCTGCGGTAAACTTAGAATTGCGAGTACCCTATTCAGCTTAACAAGCATCTTAGTTTCAGGTGTTAAATTCATTAAAACAAAATTACCTATTTCTAAAGTTTATTGTAGTACACTTTTTGTTCTACGCCCATGTACTACTGTGTGTTGACGTACAATTATATGGAAACGCTCTCCTTACAAAAGGACGATTGAAATGCGCCTATGTGCAACTTAAGATAGGCGACCGGTTATAACCAGAATAAACCAATCCGACACGGTCCAGTTTGGTAAAAGTAGAAAAAAGACGGGCATCTGGTCACCCTACCCATGACACATGTGTCAACCGTCCCCCCCTTAGGTGGTCTAGGGAGCAACCGATCGGTTAACAAGACTTAGTGACTCTGATAGAGTTTTTCCTTGCGGTTCAGAATTTGTTCTCAGACTATACGAAATTATACGGCGTCGTACAGTTAACCCCCTCTAAAGACAAAACGTGAGTCGAGTATAGTTGACTTTACCGTCCTGCCATATAGTTTTAACGCAATTGTTTCGAGTCGAATTCTTAGTAAACATACTTTGCGATCTTGGCATGTTTCTAAATCATGATAAAATCGAAACATTGCATTTTTGCCTATAATTGGGTCACGTGTTAAGAATTTGTCGTCAGTCCCTTGAGAACAATTTAAGCTTGAGTCATGACACGTCGAATAAGCCCACTTTCGAGCCAATCCGCAGCTCATCGAAATAAATCGGTCTAGATTAACTAGGCATCCAACAAAAGCATCGAAATATGGACCTCGAAATCACATTGTCGAAATGGACATAATTAGTGCTAAATAATAAGAAAATAGAAAACTTTTTGAAAATTTGTAATTCCATTTTCGGGCTATAACTAGGTCACATGTTCGCTTCTTTGAGAAGACTTGAAGCTGGAGTCATAACGCGTCGAATAAGCCCACTCTGAGTTAAAATTAATGTTAAAAAAAAACAGAATATTTCACGTTTTGTCTTTAGAGTATAATTTCGGATAGGCTGAACCGCAGGGAAAAACTGTATCAGACTCACTAAGTCGCGTTAACCGATCGGTCCCGACACATGTGCATAAGGGAACCACAGCCACCACTTGAAATTACTAGAAGCATAAGGTAAAGTGTCGGGTATTCTAGCTAATTCCACGTCGGCGGTCGGCGGAGAATTAAATTGACTATTTTAGGAAAGACACCAGCTTTTTTTGTAGAAGTATTAATGTTCTACTTGTACAATACATTCAAGTTACTGTAAGCTAGTTGCCATTTGGATGAATCATCCCGAAAATATGATCAGTTCAGGAATTGAACCCGAGTCCTAAGATTGCAACCAAAGCGCTTTAACCAACTGATCGAACTGACCCGATGTTAGTACGTCGCTGAGAATATATATCTTACTTCGAATACTCCTACATCTCCCCAGTACGATATACTATTCGAGGATAGGCAATTTGTGTATGTTTAGTGCCATGATGGAGTTATCGCGCTCTACGATTTTACTGTGTGGGAGGTATTCTCGGTTATGTGTAAGAAGGCCCTAATCGAGGATAACTATTTCCCACTGATGACTTCATGTTTATCTCAGTTATGTAGGCAAGCAATAATCGAGACTAAATATGAGTCATAACATCAAATGGACTTACGTGTCAACACTGCTAGCCTGATGGCTACCCCCGCTCGGGTAGTCATTGGGCTTTTTCACCAATGTAAGCTCGTTTCCATTTGGTCTATATGATGAGTAATAGATGAATCATCCCGAAAATATTATCAGTTCAGGAATCGAACCCGAGTCCTAAGATTGTAATCAAAGCGCTTTAACCAACTAAGCTAACTGACCCGACGTTAGTACGTCGTCGAGAACATATATCTTACTTACTCCGAAAACGCCTACATTACCAAAATTCAGATTTCTTGGCATGTAGCTAGCAGTATGACACATAATATACTATTGGTCAGATTTGGATTATCTTTCTTGTAAATTGTCTCATTTAATGTCAAGATATCAGAAAATCAACAATTTATCAAAACAAAAATATTGAAATTTCAGAGTGATTTTCCAACGATTCTACTAAATTTTGGAACAAATGTCAAAAGCCTTTTCAGATATCCGATATTTCGAAAATATAGAGACTATGGACGATCTACACAAGCTATTTCCCTCCATTCCGCATGATTAATGGAAATAATTTAGATAAATATCAATTAATTATCAATCAATTATCTACTAATTACATTGTCACAACTATGTCGCAATATATACGGTTTCCAGCAAAATTTAAGACCAAATGCTGCATGGATAGTTCCTTAAAAAAATAAAACCCAGACCCTACATTTTTCATCCTTCTTGTTCCCAATATTAATACTAGACAAGTCTACAATTGTCAATTATACAATCTTCAGGAGCGAATTGTCGTGGTACTGTTAGCAGAGTAGTGAATACGATGTAGTATCCAAATAATATTAAGTATTGATACATAGAAGGAATAAGAATACTCTAATCAAGAACATCATATTATTCAGGAAGCAATTATATGAACCGAAACTTAAAAAAATACAGAGAAGTGACAGTAGTCATACTATGGTGTTATTTATATTACAGTTATATACATGTGTTGACACCACGTAGAAATTTCGCTAAAACCAAACAAAGAAAAAACGAGAATATAGTATACAATTAATATGCAATATTAATTATACAATTAAATGATAAAATATGCTAAAGTCAATTATTGATAAATACAGATAACTATATTAAATACAAGAATTTGCGAAAAGGGCCAATAGATAACACAATAAGATAAAACATATATTAACAAATATAATGCAAAATAATTATATAAAATAAAAAAAATTGCGCAATCGAGATGTAAAAGTTCTGTTATTTTTATCCAATCATGCGGGAGCAGGAAGAAACTGTTGACTATCTCACCAAACGCCATAAGCATAACGTTGGAGTGCAGTAAATTGATTAACGGTAACAGAAATAGGTCACATTCAATAAATATTAAAAGTATCATAGTAGGTCAGAATTATCAGTGGCTAATAAATTACACCGAAAATACTAATACGTTATCCTCAAATAATAATTCATTAGCCATAAACTATCGTCAGAATTATAACGAGTATAGTGAACGATTGCTCTTTCAGATATATGATTCATGACGCTAACCAGAATATCCTAATTTACTGATACTATACTATCGATTTTACGACGTTGTAATTACAATTGAGTGGAAAATTAATAACTCTATTACGCGACAACCAAGAAGTATTAACAGAAGTAATAATGCTGTCTTTATTTATGCACATATTGGAATGCGCCGCATTATCAATTAGCCTATAAATCCTCGGAAAAATAGAAAACGAATTCAATAAAATGCATCATCAATGGAATGGGACTCCGGTAAATACCTATATCTCTTAAGCATTAACATAATTTTGTCATATATTTTTTCACTATTACGACACAAGTGCGGGAAGTATAGATACTATATTTACTCCCACCGAATAATATTTCATCCAAGGTGCTAGTGTTCATTGCTAGTAACTAAATTTTGCTAACGGGACATTTATGGATATAATGGCAGATACGTTTGACTGCGTCGTTGGTCAAACGAGTGCATTATAAAGGTAACATATATAACATTTTATTTTGATCGTGGAAAATATTAAAATCGGAAATAGATGCTTTAAATTAAAGTCAAATTAGTATACGGAGAATAAGAAGCTAAACCGCTGATTTGATTGATGCTGCAGTTTCTGAAGGCTTAACCCATTTAGAAAAAGTTATTTTTTGAACTGTCATTTTTAGCAGAAATGTGGCACATAAAATATCATTAACAGTATACGAAACATAGACGTATTAAACACGCATACTGTTGGTGGACATAAACTACTTATCCAGTTGCGTTAAGTCATTCATATACAGTGTATTACCACTATATATTTATCGCGTATTATTTGAGCCGAAAAAACTATAAAAGTCAATGCCATCAATTTATCAATGGTAGTAACTAGCAATTATAGAGAGAGATATTCAGGTTTGAAAGACCCGAAGGCACCGACCGTACATGGTACCCATCGTTACAACCACGGCCCACAACCAAATGTAAATGGAAGAAATAAAAAGCCGAAAGAAAAGGAGAAACAAATTAAAACTACTGGGAATAATCAGACGCGAACCAACGGACCCCGGTCTAACACAAAGCTCTCGTAGGGTAACACAAAAGTAACGCGTTGTTGCATGATTTTTTTCGAGGTAATGCCGAAAAAGTATATTCTAGCGCAGATATGTGGTACTGAGTGTTGCATTACAGCTACTTCCACACTATTTTTAACAATCATCCTAGTCATTTACAAACTAAAAAATCGAACACTAAGGTAGAAGAGGATTCCACAAAAAGTGCGAAAAAATGGCTAATGTATGATTCGCTTTTATGCTGCTTCACAACGAATACACGGACGCAGGGATATAATACGAGTACCAATTCATGAGAACTCGGTCAGAATGTTTGTGACACTTAAAATACACTTAAGTAAACATAGATATATTCATTTATAAACAGCCTTATGGTAACCAAACAAATATCACTAGAAATGCAGAAGGAGACTCCGACGCTGAATGAATCAGCAGAAGATGCCGAACAATATTCGTGATCATTATTATTATTACATTTAAGTGCATAAAATATAGCTAAAAAAATAAAGTAAAAATAAAAAAAACATGTAAATAAACGAATAGCAATAATAAAAAAATGTATTAACGTTCATTTTTCCCAGTATAATTATTCCTGGTACAATTATCCCCACAATAATGGCAGTGACACGAATATATAAGAACCTCAATCGGAATCCAGAAACACTGACCAAGCCAAAGCTAAATAACACCGGATGAAGGAATATACAATTTGCGGACATATGCTTACATTTAGACTGAGGAAACACCATTGAGAAGATGTAGCTTGTGGACGCGAATAATTCACCAACCCGCTAGCGTTATATGGTGAGCAGTTGGCATATAACATATCATCAACAGTATGTTAACACATAACCTTAATATATGATCACGTGTTATCGCATATTTATCCCGTACAAATAATATAATTTAATACCACCGAGTTGACTAATGACAGAAACTAGCAGTTAGAGGGCCTTGGAAGGGCCGATGATACCATTCGTACAGAGTGCAAACATAATTGTCTGTAATAGTGTAATGATGGTGGCATGGCTTTGGTCTGGACTCATTTGCATACTGGATTACACTATAAAATGATAAATACTGAAAGTTGTTCTTGTAGAATTATCGATAGAGTTTGCTAAGCGTGGCATAGCAGGTCGCTTTCTTGGTTTTTACATGAAAAGTGTGAAGAAACATGCAAATCTTCATAAACAGATTCGTTGGAAAATAATAGTGGTCAATGAAAATGAAGAAACCCATGATTATTATTTAAGTGTGTTCTTAAGCTCAAGAAATTGGTCATAGTAGACGCGAGAGTAGACTGCATTTATTTATTGTTGATGTACAAGTAAGGACAGTAAGAGAAAACAAACGGAATGACACGATGTTCAAACTGGATAAAGGTATCGCAGTATTCAATTTGCAGTTGTGTGGAGCAATGCAGATTTAGCAGATGCTTTTCTAGATTCGCCATCAAATATTCAACAATATAGATCAACATCTTTAATAAGATAATTGATGTTTCAGTGGAAATAATGTTCTCATCGGCAATGTTGCTTTTAATGGTACACGAAAAATAGCAGTTTTTTTTACAAGATCGAAATAGAATTACCGTAATTACAATGATGGTGTTCGACAAAGAGCATGGAGTGCTTCGTAAATGCTGCGTGGACGTACGCAGATGAAAGCGTTCTGAAATTAAGATAAAGAAATATCGAGAAACTGTCTTACGGCTTTACCCCATACATTGAAATTGAGAATTGGTGAAACCGAGAAGGATAAATGATGAATCAGAAAATACTAGAACCCAACATGTTCATTCAAGACTGTAAGCTGTTGCAAAGCTATCAAATGCAGGAACAAATAGCCGTTAACATTTATGCATACCTACCGAAAAAGGCAAATAATTACAGTCCGTAAATTGAACGAAGGAAATCGGGAAATACTCTAGATCAATGAAGAATATTAACAAGCTAAAGTGCTCACCGGAATAGAAGAAATACAGTAGTGACGCGATTGAAAGATCATGTATAGTTCTGGAGACCGAATTACAGATGATAGCAGTAACGAATAAACTGCATTGACTAGCAATAATAACCTGCTGGATAAGTTCGGGACACAAACACCAAGTAAGATGGTTATAATCAAATATATGATTGAGATAAAATATTCAGGATCACAAAATACCTGAATTGGTAAGCCCACATTTTATGGCAGGCGAAAATAAGCCCACTTTGCTCAAGGTAGATATACTTAGAACAACGACGGTGCTAAAGTTAATGTTGATAAACTCTAGTGTAATTTAGAAAAAAAAGTCTCTAGGATGTAGGCTTGTCTACATTTTTTTTAAAGCTTTGAACTATCTCTGGATCAGCGTGAGAGGGGGCGGTCATCATCCCTAAATACTGATAATCTCTAGTGCTTATCAGAATTTTCGTACCAGATTATCAAAATTTTAGGCCCGTTTCAGTCATATGTGACCGTGACATTCGGTCACCTAATGGTGCTACTAAACTTGAGACCACGCAATGAAAAATATCTAACGTTTTGTCCTAAGGTTGATGGGAAAAAAGGAAAATTTATTGGAAAATGAATCAAGTAAACATTCTTGATACCACTAAAAGGAGGTTTCTGCCTATGGTATGTGATAGCCATACAGAGCAATCTTGCTTATTGGAGAAGCACAGGCAAAGACAAAAGTGAATACCGTAATGGACCAAGCTTGTACGCAAGGATCAGAAAATGTCAATATTTGCAGTACAACATTGCACTGGGTAATACTTCAAAACAATTGGTTAAAGCGAAGACGCAACAAAGTGCCAGTGGTAAAATCATGGAAAGACAAGAGAGTCTTAATTATGAAGTATTAAAAGTCCTAATTAGAAATTAAATTGGTGCGATGCAATCAAGAAGTGAGACAGATGCCAGATATTACATTCTCAGCTAATAAAGCCGCGTTTGCGTCCTAAATATATCAACATAGAGACCACAAACGTAAATATACATCCTGGCCGATTACTACATTCAAAATTAAGAACACAAATGTCTGAGAAGGAGATTCTTCGAAGCCACTGGAAGACAGTACCAACGATTAAAGAAATCGAGAGTAGCAAGGAGAAAACGGAAAACTTCCTACACTCCCAAATGCTTCGAAAACATAACTGTCTAGACCCATAATTTACATGGATTGCAAAAATAATGTAAGAAAATGACAAAATAGAATCTAATTTCATTCATTAAAAGCATGAGCGAAATTGCTAAAACCGTGTTACAATTTTAAAATATCCTTAAAATATTATATCAGTGCCAGAATGAATAATATAACAACAATCAGGAAGAGAATCTGGGGAAATTATATGTGGAAATGTCGTAAATAATTTGACTATTTCAAATATGTACATGGCTTGAATCTTGATATGGAAATTGGAAAGAATATGGGAGAAAGAACAAGTGAAAAGGGACAAAGCAGAGGCCAAATATTCTAGCTGAAGGAAAAACATATACTGTCGAATTAGTCTCTAACCACGAGATTTGGACAAGTTTCTCAAATCTGAGGAATAGTAAATATGCTTACTGATACACTCGTGTGGACAGGAACCATCCGTTCCTGATACAAATTATGGAACGAATGGGTAACGGAAATAGAAAGAGAATAATACATACAGCATCTGAGTCACTATAACTACACCTGTAGTACACTATTGGTCTGTGTAACTCACAAACAGGATGCGGATATACTAATATGTGATATACTTCACGAATCGATGGAGATATAAAAGTACGTTGATTTCTTTTTAGAAAAAATCAGTGATAGCACGGACTATTCAAATATTAAAATTAATTTAAAAATGCTCCATTTGATCCTACCGATAGATTCAGACAATCCGAACGTACCATAGACTCAGAAGGCAAACATCTTACAATAGATCAATTAGAAAATCACACTGTTGACTAGTACGAAAGTAGTCAAGCTTCACAATCATTAAAACGTCAAATGAAATTCTAGTTGAAATTCTAGTTTTATCCCTCAGTTTCGAAACACAACCGTGCAAAGCGACATTAAAATTTTCAACGCGGCACAATTGTATATAGCGAAGCAGTACTTGTTTGTTTAAACCAGTATATGAACACTTAAACACTAGCCAAATGTTTTGCACCTATTTAACACCTGTTTACACTTTTTGAATAATGTTTCCCTATTTGTTACACATTTCTTGCGTAGTTGACATACAATAAAAAAGCAAGATGTATTATTGTACTATGATAATCAAGGGAAAGAATAAACTAATAGCGAGTGGTTTAGGAATGCGGAAAATATAAATACACGTAAATGGCTATAATGAACAAAGTGCTCATAGTTTCAATCGTGCACATGCAATGAAGAACGGATATGAACAGAAATAAAAAATGCTACGCCATACTTTGTTCCAAAATGCAAACGCATGAAAGAGAAGGAGATACGAATTCCTTACAGAACTCGTTTTTCGTTCCTTCGTAACGGATGTATTAGGGAAAATTCATGATGTTTACGCTAGCATACACCCGCTGTCTAAACACTTTTCTAGGATATTAATAAACACTGTTCATGAAGGATATGCCGAAATTTGCTCACGTAAAATTCAAACATAACGCACTGAAAAGTATATAGCATACCTGAAAACTAAAAAAAAGATGAAACAACTATTCGGAGACAACCATTAGTATTAGCGTCCATCCAAATAAAACCAACTATGTCACGATCGAGGTTTAATCACGTTCATAGAATAACTGCTGCCCTGCAAATAAGAAGCCCTTACTCAGATCCCAGATCAAAAGTTCATGTAGTAAAGCTAAATTAAGAAAGCAGACGCATAATATACGTCCCTTTTGAGAACATCAGACTAAAAAATTGTTCACTCCCTGATGTTATGTTCAAAGAGATTAAATAATTCAATTGTTATAAGTTATTCCAGGAAATACGGGGCTATTGTGTGCTTACACCATCGTCCTTTTATATATCATTTTTTGATGAATCAAAGAAGAAATAATGACATATCCAAGAACTGCCTTGTTAGTAGAAAGAAGTTCAGTAAACCCAAAACTGAAATTAAATTTCTGAGAATATACATAAACTCGAAAAGTGAACAATAGATACGGAAAAGAAGCGGGAGATATTTATGATGGAAATGGAGATAGGAAATAAATATTTGTTATGTGTAGAAGATTTAGAAGGGCACAGCTTTGAAATCGCAGGGCAAAAAAATGTTATATCAGAAATCTGACGCGGATAGTTTTCACGCAGAAAGATATACCAGCGGTTAGGAAAATGAACAATTAACTAACTGAAAATAGAAAGCACACTTCGAACAACAAAAAACGATGAAGCAACTATTCTGGGATAAACGAGAAGTTTTTTAAAACTTAATCCGTCATAATGGACGACGTGGCGGAATTAGAGAACCCGCTAGTATTAGCGTCCATAGAAAGAAAATGAAGGTCATGGAAGAGCTTACGTTGCTCTGCAAACCAGAAGCCTTAACTCAGAGCATAGGTGTAAACAACAAAGATTTCAGGATTACAAAGTGTTGCGTGCGGGCGAGTAAGTCACTAACCCACTACGCGTTAAATAGTGATTTACTAGCACCACTATGTTTACATCATTAGGATGCTAAAAAGCACAAACAAAAGCAGTTTCCACAATGCTGAGGAGAACCATCACTATTTGTATTATCGGATTATAAATAAACGAACAAAAATAAGTATAGTTAGCATGCAAGCAGAAAGATAGAGGGAGAAAACAGGGCCGAAGAAACCATCATACAAAAGCTAGGTGACAAAGGTTTCATCTAGTAAACTCTATTAAGGCTCACAGCAAGGTGACCCTTACCGCCTCACTCTCTCTCTCTCTCTCTCTGCCTCTGTCTCTATCTCGCTCTTGG
>SCLF01082672.1:0-11280 GCA_004367975.1 Mesochordaeus erythrocephalus
ATGAAAGAACTCGACATTGGTGACATATCACAATCCGAAAAAGCCGAACTCGCCAGAATCATCAAAACTTACCTGAGGGTCTTTGCCACCGAGAAGGAAGAACTGGGCCACACAAACCTTCTCGAATACAAAATAGACACAGGGAACGCCCCACCAATTGCAATGCAACGATATGAGTCGCCGTATTACATAAAAGATGAACTCAAACGTATTATCGATCAAAACATGAAATCGGGATTAATGGAAACATGCTCATCACCATGGGCTACTGGCCGGAGACTGGTCTGCGACTACCGAAGACTCAACGATGTCACGATACCTGGCCAATATCCTCTACCGGAAATTGAAGATTTTGTAACAGAAATGGTGCCATCAAAAATATATAGCACCGCCGAACTTTGGACCGGATTCCACCAAATCACGTACCATGCTGAAACAAAACAAAACGTTGCAATAACTACAGACTGCGGACAATACACCTGGACGGCAATGCCAATGGGTGGAAAAATGCCCTGGCTGTCTTTCAACGACTCATGGACACCGTTTTCCGCCCACTACCAAATGACATACTGATAATCTATTTGGACGACATATGCGCACACAGTCAAACGATAGAAATGTTTTAACTACTAGCGGCGACAATCTCAAAATCCGAGCAGCCAAAACGAAGTTATTACAAACCAAAGTCAAATTTTGCGGCTACGTCATCAACAATGGAGTAAAATATTCAACCTCGAAAAAGTCGAGGCCGCTTGTAGTCTAAAATTCCCCAAGTCAAAGAAAGAAGCGCAGAGTCTTTTTGGTCTCTTAAATTACCAACGCAACTTCATTGTCAATTTCGCCCAAAAAGCAGCTGCAATCGCAAAAACATACCGGGGGTCATTCTAGTGGACAACGGAGGCAACAGAAGCCCTTGAACTACTGAAAAATGAAATTTGCCATAACTCCCTACAACTGCAAATTCCGTCAACATCAAAAACGCACGTAAATCACTTACGCACGTAAATCACTTACGTAAATCACTGTTGTTCGGTAGAAATGGGGAGCTGCTATTAAAAACCAATGGATCAGTCCAAACTGTCCTGCCCACAATCCTCATTAAAAAAGTCCTACAAGACTACCACGACAAAAGTGGGCATCTTGGTCAATTCCAGGCATGGGAACAGCTCAAGCATCAATACTACTAGCCAAACATGTGAAATTCAATTGCTGACTACACCAAATCCTACACACACTGTCAACAAAACAAGCCATCCAACCACCCCCGAATCCCGCCAGTAGGCGAATGACAAACTCCAAAAGCAGCATGGGAAATCATAGCTTGGGATATCATTGGGCCGCTACGAACAACAGATGCCGACCACAACTACGCTTTAACCGTAGTAGATCATTTCAGCAACGCTCCTACTAAAAAATCCAATCATACCAAAAATCCTATTAACCGACAATGGAACAGAATTCGCCAGAATTCCAGAACTCTGTGTAGAATATGGAATGCGAGACTAAAAGAGCCCGCCTTACCACCCATGAACCAATGGAGAAGCAGAAGTAATCAACCGCACGATCAAATCACGTTTACAAGGATTTTGTAAGTTTGAGAGCTGTGTCGAAAAATTAGATGAAGCGGTCCACTAGATAAACTCAGCCCCAAACTCAACTACGGGAAAATCTCCATTTTGGACCGAAAATGGCAACCATGGGAAAAACCCATGTGATCGCATTCAACACGCCAACAACACAACCAACAATCCTACAATAAACTACGACGTTATACACGGGAAAATACAATCCGAAAAACTCCAACGATTAGCGAAACAACAAAAGCACGACTTTGAACCTTACGACCTATTGCAACAAGTATTGATGAAAAACATGACTCAAAAACATCCGAAATATATCGGACCATTACAATAACAAAAATTAGAGGATAGGGAACTTCCTATGAAATGAAAAAACACGACGATGGGAAAATTTTTATCCGCCATGCAAGCCAGCTTAAACCATTTTTCCAGAGCACGGAGACCTCAAATGATGACAGAAACTTAACTCCAACGATCCAATACAATCAACCAGTGACACGTTTCCCAGACCAATAGGACAGTATCATCGGTATCACCAGAAGACCGAAGACGTAGACTACCGACGGGGAAATTAACGATCCAGAATACAACATTCCAGACCTTGCAGTATCGGAAGGGGAAAGATCGGACCTATGGCAATTATTAGCAGAAAGTGGTGATTCTTTTGGAAGCCGCACCGAATTGGAAGGTGAAATTGAAAGTGAAACTACGAACACGGAAAACACAACCATAACGGAATCATCCCCATCAGAAGAAGTAACTAATAACGAAACTCACAGCCCGACCGATTCAAACCTACCAGTCAGAAATGAATAATGTGAAACCACCCTCTCGGATTGCGCAAAACCCGAGCTACTTGAAATAATGAGAGCCTACAATATTCCTATCAAAAAGAAGGCAACAAATGAAGAACGCAAACAAACCATTTCGGACTATTTTTACAACAATTCCCCAGAACACAGACGAAGAGCCCAAGGAAATTTATTACTGACCACAAATTTCGTTTTGATCGAGGAGGAAAAGACACTCAACTTCTTACACAAAATAGAGTTTATCGGGCTAATGAGCTCGTACAACTTGCCAAAACCAAAATCAACAAACGTATTACGAATAATGACGAAGCCCGACCTGAAAAAAACACATTGACGAACACATTCGCCGACTTTACCCTGAACACCCAGTAGACAACGACAACACGCTGCTATTTAAAACATCAGAGGACCGGGAAATAATTTTACCATGAAACCGACATATGGAATCTTCTCTATAAAAACTATCAACTCGAACGACACAATCAAACAAAGATCCTGCCGACTGTCGACAGTAATATGTAAACGCAATCACCGAATCCACTCATTTAAAACTTTAAAATCTGCGACTTAGACGACCAAAGCTACATTGCTACATTACTGTCTTATCAAAACAATATTCTCATACGAATCCGGTTGTAATTTTTGGCCGCGAGTTTCCTCAAAATTTTCGCCATAGGATTTTATTCGGAAATAGCAAAAAAGTGAAGCTCTTCAAATTGTCATCTGTTAGATTTTTTGAAGGCATTTGTTGACTAAAATTTATACCACGCAAAAATGCCATGTCAGTCTGAACTCCAAAAAATCAATTTACGTTTTTTAGGTAGCACTTTCGGGTGATTTTTTGCAGCCTGCTCAGTTTCGAGCAAAACGCGAAAAACTGGTAGACGAGCCTGAAAATCCTCAAACGCTTCACAGGAGTTAAGGGTCATTTGAATTTCAAACTTTGGTCGAATGTAAGCAAGCTGTAACATCGGAAGTGCTAAAACGTAGTAAAACAAGCAGAGCAGCCTGTAAACAAAATTTTTAATCCTCAAGATATTATCAGCGATATTGATGGATCAACATTGGCTCAAAAGGGTTCACAGGAGTTAACATTTATTCATTAGCCACATCTATCCAGAGTGCCACCCCTACCTCTTCAGGTAACAATTAACCGGTTAACGAGACTTAGCCAGGCTGATAGAGTTTTTTCTTTCGGTTCCGAATCTGTTTTCAGAATGTCCAAAATTATAATCCTTCGTACAGTTAATCCTCAAAAACAGCTTTTTTCTAAAACGTTAATTTAAAGTCATGGGGGCACGGCTACCTGGGTATCCAACAAAATAATCGAAAACATACTGCGATCATTTAATTTGAAGTTATGGAGCTCGAAAGTCACATTGCAAAAATGGACATAATTGACTTTGACCCCCCCTAACATGGGGTTGTTTTTCAGCTGTTTTGAGTCAAATTTTAAAAACATACGTTGTGAGCTTGGCCGGGTTTCTGCATTTTTGGCCTATAACTGGGTCATGTGTTAAGAATTCGGGGTAGGTCCTATGTGAAATTTTAAATTACCATAACTTGAGAAGATTAAATTGTACGCACTGTGTACGTACTTTTGTAAAACTTTGATCATGAGGCCACACCCTATAAAGGGTATTTGATAGATTTATCATAGACACGTTATGCAGTTAAATCAAAACCCCTCGATAGGTAAAATGGTCGGTGTGGTATCTACCGGTTAAGTTTAGAAGATAATGGCTTTACTATGAATAAAAACAATTCCGCCAATAGTTATAACACAACTATTCGACTCGTCAAGATTCAGGGTTTAGAACCAAATTACACAAAAATAGTGAGGATTTTATTACTTTGTACACGAGTAGCTTAATGGCATTAGGTTTCGATTTTAATATATCGGTAAAGTAGAAATCTCATATAACGAAGAGCACGTCTGCTCGAATTCCCGTGTCGATTAAATATCGTATATATAGTATTCGATATTATCATGAGTCCAAGAACTCTCTGACGACGTCAGCAGTAGAGCTCACTGACAACAGTGACACTTGTCTTAGGTTTCTTGTGTATTTCGGCGACTTGCATTTTCAGCAGAATTTAGTCATTACTGTACTAGTGAATTTGGGTTCCCCATGGTAATTTCTGGTGAAAACTGGAATTTTATCAACAATTTGTTTTTGTTTTCTAAAAATCTTAAACTATTTAAACTTTAATATTGGTTGCGTATTTCGCATATTGTTTATATGTGTGTTTTTTAATATGATTATAGATTTCCTTTTTTCATTTCGTTACTATTTTCTTACGTTTTTTACTAAAAATTTCCTAGGCTTTATATATATATTGATATGGGTCTATATTGCATAACGCCAGTACATTAATAGGTAAGCACGTCTTTAGTGTTGTGACAAAAAATATTAATTTTTCTGAACATGTTTTGAATTTGGTGTTCGTTGATATTTTCATCAGTTGTATATTTTCTTCGTTCGCGTTACTTGGTTTATTGCAAATACATTCTGGGCATATTTCTTCTTGTGATGTATTTTTGGAATTTTGTTTTTACAGTTACAATAACAATATTGCATGTGTATGGTATTGATCTAACTTCGATTATCTATTATCCTATTTTCCTAAATAATTGTTATTATAAATAATTATTAGGGTTTCTAATTTTTGTGCGGCTAAGCCCATAGCTGTAGGTACTTTGTTAATGCTAGATGAATAATTCACATATTTGTTTAGCATTCCATTTTTAGTCGACAATTGGTACAGTATTAGTACAGTGTAATTCTGCACGATTATTGATAGTAGTGATGCGTATAATATGCCCTTCCATTTAGCGTCCGTGTACTGATGAATATTTTTCGGAGTGTTAATTCGAAAATTTATTATTTCTCTTAAACATGTTTGTTTACATATCTGCTAAACATGTTTGTATATATTTTATATAAATGTCTTCCCGATTCCCATGGACGTGTTTTAAATTTATAGGGGTTTTCGGTCCTGGGTCTATGCCAGGTAAGCGGTTACTTTT
Organism: Mesochordaeus erythrocephalus; assembly: GCA_004367975.1. Lineage (NCBI taxonomy): Eukaryota > Metazoa > Chordata > Appendicularia > Copelata > Oikopleuridae > Mesochordaeus > Mesochordaeus erythrocephalus. Next base: position 5,424 of record SCLF01082672.1, read on the forward strand.
AGGCTTTTATTTCGGTTAATTTCTGCATTTTGTTTGGTTGATAAATGCTTATGGAGGTAGGCCAGATATATTTTAGTTTTGTTGATGGTACATTGTAGGGGTGTTGTTGAAAATAAGGAAACAAATTTTAGAATTAAAAGGCAATTATAAACCGACACACCCAAGTCCAACATTTTCCGTATTTTCGCGCAGTCCCAATTGTAGTATGTTATACATCCTATTTACATAATTATGTCGCTTATTATTTTACATAAAAACAAATTAATTCTCTGTAATTAAAATATTCTACATTTAGCGATATTTTGTGTGTGGATTTTAAATTTATTACGTAGACTTTCAATTTTTCTATCAAATGAAATGAGCGAGCTACACATTGCAATCGAAGAGCGATCCGTTGGTAATACAAAAATATTCGAATAGTGATTCGAAGTGGTAATAGTAAAAGTGCACGTTTACAAGCCGTTTAGGAAAGCATATCGACACAGTACGGTCATGTAATTATAACATAATGTCCACGGGAAAAGGGTACATACATCTATATGAACTAAAGACCGAAGTGCTACATAATTGAGTTTGACGAAGGGGGTAAATATAACTTAGCACACATAGTCGCTGCCACAGAATGCCAATGTTTTCGAAGCTTTTCCATTATTTTTTTACATGATAGTGGTGTTTTTATTATTGACTGTGGTGTATCTTGTCACTAACTTTTAAAATTAATCCGAATGTTTTCCGATTTAAGTTGTTGAAGTTGTTTAGATCTCGACCTTTTTAGATTTGCGAAAATATTGAGTCAATATTGAATCCCATTCTGCATAAAACTATTGTTTGTCTCCAGTCTACAAAATGCGCACTTACAATATTAATTCACACTTCCATTCCAGTAAATATTGTAAAAAAATGTGTGCAATTTAATAAAATCCTACATCCTCTATTTCCTCACTCGGTTGGTTTTACTATAATATTAGTTTTTGTCCGAAAACTCGGATTTTAAAGCTGAATGAAGTTCTACCGCTTTCGTAATCTATCCACAAATTAGTTCGGATTTTCAAAGATGTTTGAAGTCCCTAACGGTAAACCTGCGAGATCTCACTGGTTTTAGTAACGGAGTTATAAGTCCAATTAAAACAGTTTTTTGCGGCAGTTTTGGAGCATAGTTTGTACCGGAAGTGGGTACTATTTGTAGTTGGTCTGTTTGCAAATTTCATTGGGGAAACTGATAGCAGGTTAACACCGATTCGTGTCTTTCAAATGCGGTCACTTCAGCATTACCGTTTTAAATGCAATAATGCAAATTAATAAAGACGAGCGAGAAAACATTAGAGGACGTTTAATCCTCAGAGATGTTAAATTTATATGCATTAATTCATGTCTATCCGGAAAATGGGTCAGGGACAATTATAAATCGCTGTAGATTAAAGGCCTTTTTATCGTCAGACTTTTACGAATATAAATGTGCAACCAAGTGAACCAGAGCGTGGAATTGTCAAGGAGATGAACATTATTGACCAGTCCACTGACAAGAGCAAATAAAAGTCGCAAACAAAACTTTAATTATAAAGTGACGAAGTTTATACGAGATAGTAAGGGATGAAATCACAATGACCCCACTTGGCACTGCATTTGAACACATATTTTAGCATCGAGGGTAGTTATCTCGATGCAAATCTTCAATGTTTCGACAAATGACAGCGAAACCATAACAAAATATCAAATAGTAGACGAACTGGAAGATGGATCATCCTTCGATCCATTGAATCCTACTGATACGGCTATACTTAGAGCGTCAGGTTCACGGCCAAAGGTGCACTGGCCGTGGAAACCGGAAAATCCATGAATAGTTTTTTCTCAAACCGGAAAATAAATATTTTTTTCTCAAACCGGAAAATCCATGAATAGTTTTTTCTTGAATGTTTCAATGTTGTGGATAGCTTCTCGTCTAACTGTGCACAGGAGTTAGAACGTCAAACCGAAAAATCCAGGAATAGATTTTACTTACTTGCTTGACTTTTGGTGTTAATTAATATTAAAATTAATTTTAGGCTGCAAAAAACAATTTTATTTTTTAGATCATTCGAGTTTTAATATATTACTAACATTAGTCTACGTATCCTAATCCTACCCCTATTAACCTTCTATTACACCTTTAATTAAACCCCGTTAATCTCCCATAACAATAACCCCTTATTCACTCATTGACGCATAACTTAGCCCTAATGGCCAAGTTATACCTCAATGGGTTAATCAAAATATGTGGGCTACGTGGCGTGACCAATAACTATTTTGATTGGCACACTAACTATTTCATTATTAATTGTGTTCATATCTATTCCCACTCTATATGGGTTACATTAGGAGTCACACTGGGATTTGATTACACATTCCGCATTAAACAGTATGGTACCGTACGATAGGTAAATTGTAAGTTCGATAAGCCCTAGTTGCTTGTTAACTTACTGGTTAATGCTTCTTAACGTTTTCGTTAATGAACTAGCTTTGACATGCTTAACACTCCGCAGTACCTACTGCGATATACATATCCAGTCCCCGTTTCTGCAAAGGTTATTGTTCATGACCCATGTTTCCTTGACCCCTCCCTCTGCAATATATGTGACTCTTCCACTATTTTTCACGGCAGTGATTATTCGTACGCTAATCTCAGTGGTTGTGGATAAGTTTGAACATCCAGACAAACCCCCGAATTGTTACTAATATAGTCAACCTTTGGTATTGATGTGGCCTCATCTATCGTCTGTTGATTTATAAGTTCTAGTAACTGTTGATTCGTTGGATAGGCTCCCCGAGTACTTACAGGCCGCTCCACCTCTTTCGATAATTCTTCTGTTCTTGTGATACCGGTGGTCATATTACTGTTCTGTGCTCCCGTTTCTGTTTGAAATCAAAATATAACTCCGAAGTTGCACGCTCGACATTATTTTCTGGTGCAATTGGAGTTTCCGATTCATCCTTTTCTTCTATTGTCCCATAACCGCGATCGGTCTGACCCATTTTTCCTGAACTATCACTCAATTTATATGATCTACCCCCAGCAAAAATAACAATTCCTTAAATTGGCCCAGTAAAGCGGTCCAAACCTCCACGGTTCTTTGCCAACACGTAGTGCCCCATCTCGAAGAGTTTAAATTGCGTATTAGCAAATTTTTCTCCTCGAATCTGTTTTTCTATACTAGTTCTATACAAAGTATATCGGTGTGTTCGGGTTTTGACCTGGTATTCCCGTTTCTGCTTCGAACGGTACATAACGTGTATGTTCATTAGGAGTTTGATTAATGGACTGTATGACCTCCGGTAGCCCTAGATCCCATGTTTCTCCATGTTGTTTCGGCTGAAGTCTCACCGTTATAGTCTGTAGGTGGTATGGTGCCGATTTTACTTGTCGGATACCATTTTCTCTTAAATATTCTGCAAAACAAGCTGCGAATTCCATACCATTATCTGTTAAGACTATTTTTGGAAACTTCGGATTTTGTAGTATAATATCAGGCCGTGCATTAATTTTTTTGAAAAATGATCGTTTACCACAAAACAATATGTACACCCTCTATTTTTTATTGGTAGCGGGTCAATGAGATCACATGATAGCTTCTCAAATGGGTTTTTGGTGTATCTCTAATCAACATGGGCGGTTCTTTTGGCTGAAGGTTTGGTTTCTGACGCTGACAGGTATCACAGGTTCGAAAGTACTCCGAAATTTGATTATTCATCTGGTACCATTCGTAGTGTCTTTTTATAGTGGCCTGTGTGTTATATAGCCCGTGATGCCTGACTTCATCATGATTGATAATTATTTGTTCGACGTCATTTATTTCCAACATATCTCTTTTTCGTCTTACTAGACATCATCAGTAGTTGATTTGGCAAATTTTGTAATTTGTTTTTTACAAAATATCTCTTTTTGTCTTGCAATATTTTATTTCTCTATCTTTAGGAAGATTTGGTCATCTATCAATGCGAAAATAGTACCTAACGAGTTTCAAGAGTTTATCCGCCTTCTGCAGTTCAATGAGCTCAGCTCGTTAGATACGAAGATAGACACGAGATAGGTAATCCGTAACACACATCTCCGCCGACCTTTTTATTTGTGTCTCATACTCAAAGTCTGCGACCTCGTGCAATATTCGAGTGATCTTCTCTTTATTAGCCTTCAATTTATTGCCGTAAATCATGGATTTCTGATCGGTCCACCACGTAAATTTGCGACCCGTGAGATAAATCCTAAATTTCTCTAAAGATGCTCTAAATGCCGTGAACTCCTTCTCCCGTATAAACAGTTTTCGTTTTTGTTCTGGGGTAATGACTTTCAAATATTTACTGTCATGTTCATGTACCTCGTCTTCCGCACAAACGTAAAGACATCCCCCATTGCTCCGTCTGATGCATCGGTTTCCAGCACGAATTCGTCGTTATTAACGTTTGGAATTTCCAGTTCCATTGTACGCGAAGAAACTATATTCTTCAACATTTTAAATGCTACTTCTGCTTCGTTCGTCCATCTGAAACTGTCCCCATGCCACGTTCGTGAAATTGGTCTCGCTATCGAAGAAAATTCTGGAATAAATGTACGCAAGTAGTTAAGCGAGCCCAAAAGTGATCGTGCCTCTTTTTTTGATCTTGGTGAAGCCAAATTTTAACACTCGATCTTCCCGAACTTGGCAGTTTTCTACCCTGTTCCCGCAAAATTTGATATTTGGTATACAACAAGATAGTTTCGCCACATTTACGTGTAATCCAAATTGCTTCGTAATCCTCAGTGAACGTTCCAGATTATCCAAATTCGACTCCACTGATGAGCTGTGTATCACTAAGTCGTCTAATTATATTACCTGGTATTCGAGAGGCACCGACTCAAACACCTTGTCCATTTGCCGTTGGAAATATGCGGTGCGTTTTTAACTCCCATGGGCATAACATTATACTGTTTAACACTATAATTAAATAACATTATACGCTTCTTTGGATAGTGGGATTTTATGAAATCCCTGGGCAAGATCTGTGTCCGGAAACACCTTCCCTTTCTTAAGATTCGTAATAAGATCTGGAATACGGGGTAGTGGATAATGATCACTCTCAATCGCCGTATTTACTGCCCTATAATCAACAACCACTCTATAATCACCTGATGGTTTTTTTACGAGCATTGTTGGCGAATTACATGTCGATGAAGTTCGTGTCATGAGGCCGCCTTTGCAATTATTTTGCATCCTATTTCTGAGCACATCACGGAGTGCATAAGTAGTACTATAATTGTGTGAAGATCCCGGACATTCGGTCTTTAAGTGAACTTCAAATTCCGGAAGCTTCGCCGGTTTTGCTCAGAATTACTTCAGCATATGCTGCCAAGATTGACTTGAGTCTTTGAATTTGTTTGTTCTTTAATTTTCCAGTGGTTATTTCACTCATGATCTCGTTCACTCTGTCGTGTGACCTCATGGATGACCTCATATTGACCTGTTGGTTACCATACTCTATTGATTTGTTTTTTTCTGTTTGCTTGCCGCTTTGCTGTTTGGTTGTCAGCACTTATAATGCGCAAGGCATTGAGTAGTTTTGCTTCAGATTGAATGTTCGTTTACCAATTATTGGCATTAGCGGTATGGTAAAGACATGATTTATTTGCTCTCCCGATTCAAGTATAATCTTCAGATTGACAATACCCATGTTACTAATTTCCATCCCGTTGTACGCTACCATTCTTATACTTGACGGTTTTAATTTGATTGTTTCCGGTACCATCTTATTTGGCAATACGAGATAGCTATCACGAGATAGCTGAGGTTTAAATCTTCCAACTGTTCTTTTTTTTTTCATGAGACTTCCATAACTGGCTCAATAATAT
>SCLF01082784.1:0-11280 GCA_004367975.1 Mesochordaeus erythrocephalus
AAAGTAATAAACGTTGGACGGAATGGGAGTCACCCCGCAAGAGGTTATGTCCAGCTGATGATTAACCATCAAGTGTGCAACTGTATCAATTGGTACAGCCAGTTATATTAGGCACAACTGAAGTACCAAAGCATACGTTAAGGTATATCGCGAAAATTTAGGGAACTGAATGATTTTGACATACATTTTTTATGTTTCGAAAGCCATAAAAATTCACAAAGCCGTAATAATAAAAATCAAAACAGATATGCCGGTTTTGCTAATAATTACGTTTAAATGACTGTACCAATCGGTACAGCTTGCACACTTGACGGTTCAACATTACGACTGAACACTTGACTGTTAATTTTCCCGTCCATGGATAACATCCCATATATGTAGTTTTTCTGGCTGTGAATAATGCAGACAGACATTAAACACTGAACAGACAAAATACATATCATTAACGTTGGATGATGTATGTATAGACATTACATTGTCCCGTCGCATGTCAGCCCGAGGCAAAGCACGTACCAGTGCGGGAGGCGGATTGGTTGGTACGAGACGGGATTATTTAGAGCATGTACTTGAATACCTGTGTGTGTTGTACCTGTGAAGTTGTTGGGACGGACATTGTACAAAGTGGGAGGCCTCAAGCCTCTGCTTACACAAGAAACATAACAGACTTGGCTGTCCGTTTATGGACGGGGTGTCCGGCGAGGTCTAAATGATAAATTAATCTCCAGGCGCCATGGTACTTAGTTGATTGTGTGCAACCCGTTTTTCCTCCCCGAGACGGTCTACTTGTAGTTGGCATTTCACAGCTTTTTGCGTAAATATTAGCGAAAACTAACACTTGTAACAATTAGCCTCACTTCAAATATGCGTTCATAAATTAACTTAACCCTATACGCACTTGGCCGTATGTAAATTTCCATGACCAATTTTTCGACCAAAGGAATTATTGGTGTATATGCTCCTGTGGAACAAATAATCGTCTCAGCACAGGCATTAGTATCTATATCCGGTTGTTGACATTCACTTCCGGTCAAAATTTGTTCCCAAGTTTGCGCAAAGTTTCAGAAAAAATAACCAATCGGCTAAAATATGCACCCGGCATTCTAAGAAATACACCAGGGTCAAGTTACACCCTCTACTACAAATAGTGTTATTAATAATAGAAAGGAAACACTAGATATAAAAAACAAGCTAAAAAAAGAAAATTCAGATTTTTTGAAATTTTTGTTTCAAGGCGAGGACGAAATTAAGATTTCACACGTAAATGTTGTGCGAACACATACAAACTCTTACCTGACCATCTGGAGGCCTGGGTGATGCGTTGGCCTTAGGCGGTATAAGGGTATCTGGCGTATTACTTTTAGGCGATCGTGACATGCGTCCCGTTGGCTGAAAATCAAGTTGCCACGTAATGTTAACGAATTTAAATAGTATACAACTGCCCCAAGTGTGACATAAAAGGACATCGACTAGATCAGACAAATGTCCCTATAAAGCGTGGGGGTGTGCATATAATATTAGTAATGAGATATACCTCGTCTTTTGCGTTCCAATCATTATGACGTTTGTGGGGGGGTTCCCCCCCTCCATCGGGAGGAGTAGTTCGCTTTCTGTCGTGGCCACCGGGACGTACATCTGTAACTATGATATCTTCGTCAGATGGGGTATCTTTAATTAAGGGTTTAGGGTATAGAAAAATTATATATATATAACACACTCACATAACACGTAAATCCGTACGAATTTTGAAAATAAAATTAATGGCTATACCCATAGACAAATACGTAAATGCGGTTAAGGGTACAACCATTGATTGAACGAAAAAACATTCATCAGTTTTAGAACCGGAAGTACTTCCCAGTACCACCTAAATAATACAAGTGACTTTCATGCGCAACATCTAGACAAAGTGCTTACTATACCATGGTTTAGAATACTCAAATTTCAGAAATACAGAAAGGGTATGCGAGGAGTTTGGTTAACATACAAAATTTGAATTTAACAGTCAGGCAGCGAGCTGTCACACGCGTGACATTTTCGCTCATTTTTGCTTAAAACATACAAAATTTGAATTTATGGTGCAGGAAACCATGTTTAGCAAATCAACATAAACCAAGGTAAAAGCCGCTATAGATAGACCGATTCAATGATGGTATTCATGAAAATATGACTAGGTATGACTAGGTATGTTGAAGAAGATAGACGTCCACTTGCAGTTATGAATTAAAATTTGACGTTTACCAATTTATACCGAAGCCATCAAAAACATTAATACGTTAAAAACTTAACCCCCCCGTAAAAAGTTTACATTAACAATAGTGTAGTTTCTGGCATAAGTTAACATTACAGAGTTCATCTAAGAATATTGTAACTCATATAAAGTCAATATATATATATATATATATTCTATACCATCGAGGCATGTTAGTGTAGAAGTTATCACGATTGGCCGTCGGTCCGTTAACCCGGGTTCGAACCCCGAGGACATGTCAAAATGTTTTCGAATTATTCATACACCTTAGACTTATGCTAACAGTGGTCACTGGTTTTGGTGTTAATCTTCCAGGAGTTATAAATTTTACCAGATTATAATATGTCAGTGGAGTTTTCAGAGGAATAACTTTTTTTTATTCGCGTAATGGACCCTAGTTTAGCGTTTTATTTTGAATCGAGAATTACACCACATTGTTGCCCGAGATGACCTCAACTGGAAAATTATCTTCAAAAAATTTGAACAGTTACTTAGGAAATGACACTTTAAAAAAGTCCGTTTTTTACTATTTCAGACACCTGTGTCTTAGATAGGAAAACCTTGAGCAGCATTACCGCCTAGAATTTCATTGCGCAAAAAATTGAAAATTCGAGATTTTTCGTTGAAAATTTGGTCGTGTTATTGTATCGGGCCAACACAAACAAATAGACTTGTTAGGGCTACCTATTCTCTCGCAAACTTGATTTATTCGTTTATGAAGTATTTGGGAAGGCACATATATTACCCAAAGAGACGTGTAGGTGGGTATTTATGGTTTTGAATCTTGATTCAAGCTATTATTATTGACACTAGAAACTCGGTGTATTTCCCTAACGTTTAAAAGAAGATGCACTTCTCCTATCCACTTATCAATTGCATCATCTTTACAACCACATTCGGAGCGGAAACCGCACCGAAAGTAGATAAAAATGTGCAATTTTCACCAAAAATGGTCAAAATTCACTGACTTACTCAACAAGGTGCCTGTAGTTTTATATAAAATGAGTACTGGGAGATATTTATCCCCATTGGCTGCCCAATTGAGCAGATAATTTTTTTTAATTCGATATTTTACAACAGCGAAGAAATGTGACGTCATGGAATTTCAATCAGCTTGGCGATGCGGTCAAGAGTATAAAAATAAGGCAGCTTAAAAAAGTGTAATAAACAGGATATATAACTATGTCAATACAGTATGGCCATTATATGGGCATATATTGTCCATGGGGCAAAGTTACAGATATTTATATGAATGAAAGGCCCCAAAATGTGGTACATTGCTACAAAATAGGGTTTGTCAAGAACTGTTAAAATCTTGCCCAACATACACAGTCATCGAATATTTCTTTACAAGGGGGTTAAACAATTGAATGAGGTAAAAATGACAAATATCCAAAATCCGAAACAGAGCCCTTTGGCCTGGAGCCTTCGGGTTAGTCGAATTAAGAATTGATCAGGCAATATCGTATGCAACCGTCAGTTAGTACATAAAGTAGTAAGTTGGGAACATTGAGAATAACCGATTAGATTGAGGCACTTACTGAGCAGATTGTTTACCTTCGCACTGAAACTAGACTTCCGAAAGGTTAACGTTTACATAGATTGAATAGGAACACCACAAGTCAGAAAAAGCTTCGTCACCCAACGCAAACATGTGCCCTAATTCCTGTCGGATATTTTCACAAAATTGCCTACGAAACAAAAACATTCCATGCGTCCATTCTAGCACTGTTTACGTTATAATGAAGCTGCACACCGCATTTAAGCTATAGCTGATGTTTTGTATCACTATATGTGTGTGATAAGTATAGTCACCTGAACTAGCGTCACCTGGTGTAATTTTTGGGGGTGGAGTCACATTTGGATCATTGTAACCCGTTGGGATCCAGTCTGAGTTGACGCTATCTTTGAAGTACCGAACACCTTCGGTGAGGAAATCGCCGAGCAACCGCCAATCATCGGACCGGTGCTTGTGTTCGTACTCAAGGAATTTGAAGCCGGAGGATATTGGGGTCATCTTGTCCATATTCCCGCCGCATGCGTCTAGTGACATTTGCTTGGCCGCAGCCGATGCTGAGGAATACGTTTTTCCGGTCCCTTAATTTCAACTGTCATTGAACATATCATATATCCTATGCTATATTTTTTGCAGCTCCATTGTGAAACAAAAATTAGTACGCCTAGCGAGGAATTTCGTTTTAGGGTCCCTCGTTTGATTTCATTATTTTTATAATAACGATTCCATATTTAAATATATGAATACATCAGTTATATTCTTCTAGCTATTACGAATGGCGAATACCCAAAAGAATTCGCTAACCGGAATTCCTCGCTAGACATAATAATTTTTATTTCAAAATGACGCTACAGAAAGTATACCATTGGGTTGGATATGGGATATATATATAGAAGTATGAGACTAATAGGCTAAACTTAAATCACTTTGGACGTTTACTGATGCATGCCCTTTGCTGTGTTCAATCAGAATTCCCGATATAATACTAATTCATTTCAATGCCATGTAATCTAGGGTACTTAGAATTATTTGCCCTATAGCCCACACATAGTAAAGCTCCCTAACAATCAAACTGCTTGCACCAGCGAAAATAGTTTTGCCCTACATAATAATATATACGTTGATTCAATAAAGCTACAGTGAAAATGGAGAAATTGTCCGATCGTAGGCGGAATTTCCGTCTGTCCAATTCGTTTATGGCGTCGCAAGTGATTGAGGCAGGTAACAATTAGTTACCATTCGTATGTTTTATCGCGCCTAGTTGACGCGTATGTTGACGCGCCCTTTGATCAGCGATCAATGAAAGGACCTGTGTTCCGTCCACCTAATATCAACGCGCGTAGAATTTAAAGGCTCGTAATTGGCCTCTTCAAATCGGACAATTTTCCATATTCACTGTAATTCTATAAAATCAGGTTGGTTACTCAGCCGAATCTAACCACCGCACTTTTGCGTAACTAGAAACACGGGGAATATAAAGTTCACAGTTCGGTCAGACCCCTTTATCTAAATAAATATATATTAAAACAAAAAGCTGTTTACATCCATATCCGAAAAGCTACTAGTCAACAAATTTGGAAAACACATTAGGTGTCGTCATTAGCTTAGAAATACTACAAATTTAGATTTCCGGTTCTGTTCCAAGTCCAAAACTAGCGCAAAAAATAATTCAGGCAGGAAATGTGCTAATGCAGCACAATCTACTACCTAGCAGGAACACGACGAATCGGTAAATAATAATTGCTGAATGTGAAATCCTTTTGATTAAATACAGGCACGCTAGCAACGCCCATATGACCTACAAGTTTTTATTGCCTTTTGTGCCTAAACTCAAATATTTAATCCAGAAACGATAAATTAGGTGAATTACCGGAGATTTTAAATAAGGAGAACAGCTCATAAGGCGGATTACGTTGTTAATTCACGTATAGCCTTATAGATTATTTATTTGATAGATGTTTATGTGAATCAAGCAGCTTCGTGAATCAAGCAGCTGGCCTTTTGTAGAAAAAAGGTCGCTGTCGTTTTTTGTTCCCCGTGACTCGTATAAGCTCTGAATTCAAACGCTCGGGGCTACAGCGCCATTTCCGTGTATTATGAATCTACAATTTAAATTCCGCATTCCGTCAAAATGCGTCAAAAATGTCTAGACTATATTGAGCCTTGAGGGTGGTCATTTTTCACAATCGTATTTATTAACTCCACCGACAAGCCACTTGATTTTTTCGTTGCGGTTCTATGTGCTGCGATTAAACCGAATAATAAGCTCACTAATATGTAGCTCCTGTGTAAAAGGTATGAAGTCTGTTTCAATAAAAGGTCATTCCGTCATCTAATCGATTAATCTCTGCCCCAGACGGAAACATCATCAATTTACTTAATTCGTCGTCCACGTACACTCATTATTCAGTTTAATAGACATATGACTTAGTTATTAAGTCTCAATATTTTCTCGTATAAATCCCCGTTAAAAAACGTGTCATTTACCATCGTCTAAATTTAGCTTGAAAGTCAACGCGCAACGATGGTCTCCACTAGTGGCCACGTCCATGTCAATGGAGTGGTTCGTCATCCCGAACGAAAACTAATCAAGATGGAACGGTTTCCAATCTTTTCTCCGATCTATTACGACACTGCAACAAAAATGACGGTAAACCGAAATAATTTGAACCAAAGTGTAATAAACGATCGCATACCTATACAGTTCTATATTAACTAATGTGCGGAGGAATTAATTAGGGTCTGACACGTATTTTGAGTATAAACTACTCTCGTACTTTTACTTTCTGAAAATTAGACATAATACCTTCAAGAAGCTACCTTTACGACTTCCTGAAGATTTAAAATTCGAAATTTGTCGAATAAAAAGTACGCTGCAATGTGGACGTATAAGGGAACATTTCCGTTAATGGGGCTATAACTTCTGTTATAGTTGAGATACGCCGAATTTGCCTCCGGGCCCCCACCTAATAATTTTCCGGTTTTTACTAACGTAGTTTCAGACTTGAAGTAGAGACTGAAGTGGAAGCTATAAACCGGAAATTAATATTTTCTATCCGGGAATCATACCAAATTGTTGCCCAAGACGGCCTCTAGTAAAATAAAGTTCGACGACGAATTTTGACCGGAAATGAACCCCCAAAAACGAACAATCGGGAATTGCGGGCATATGCTGCGGGAATTGCGGGAAAATGCAAATACCTCGCCTGTCGATATTTATCCGACCAAAACATTTATATAACAGTACGTATATAACAGTACGTAACTCTCAATATTCATCGGGAACCTTTTTGAATAGACACGAAACATAATTTCGACCAAATGATAACCACTAATCTGTGCGGTGGTCATAAGAAAACAAAACGACATTATTGGCAGTAAATTATACATAATACTTTTTATTGCAACATGCATACATATGTGTGCTTAAACGCCCACATTTCAGTGTTGGATAGGGGGGTAGAAGTATTTCTGCAGCGTACGGGTTAACTATATTTTACCTGAGGTTAAATAGTTATAAAAAAAGTCTCGTCCATAAAAAATACTCTAACAACAGTATAAACCAGTTCAACAGAATTTCCAACTTAGAGGAATGTACACCCAAGTGACATACGTCAATAAATGAATAAAATTATCTGTCAGCTGCATGAATTTCATTAAACAAATCTTTATGTATATACAAACTGTTTATTTAATCGGAATAAGCTGTATAGAACGTAAAACAAAATATTTGTCGAAAACTACATTGTCTTAACCCCGCTGGAAAAACATGTTCGGAACGATTAGTCAACTTTAGTAACTGTTAATGACTGAGTATACTTGGAAAGACTGTAACAGTATTTGACAACATCGATTTTGTAGCTCTGTCCCACGTTTAGGGCCTTTTATTCATATAAATATATCCTATTTTCAAACGCTGTTAATGTAAATATACATATATATTAAATTGTTGATAATAATTAGGAATAATTTAGACTGTTTACTTGTTAAACTAGATGGTTGGACCTATTTTAACACATAACTAGTCTTATGATTGATAATGGATTTGATTGAACATTACATTCACCATTTTGTTTAACCAGCGCAGACTTACAGTAAGCAATAAGGTCTTAAGGATATTTGAATTGTGTTCCTATCCAACATGTGTTCTATAATATGCGAGTAATGATTCGACAAAATAATAAATTTTAAAATTCGAGAAACTTAATTTGATGAAATGATTTAAAGATTTACTTGAAATTACAATTCAACCAAACCCATGTAGCTACTCCAATCCAATTAAGACGTAATTTTGGAATAATGCGCACGAAAAAATTCGTTCAAAATAAAATATTGTTAAAAATAGGTAGGTAAATAATCGGGTAACATTTCTATCTTATGGGACATTAGTACCAAAAATAGTGACCACTTTTGTGATTATATTGACAGTTAATATACGCTTTTTCCAAGGGGGGTTAATAATAAAACCAGACACTGGGAAGATGGTTTAGTTTTTTTACAACTTTGTGATCTCACTAAATTCGGGCTGACCTTTTCAAAATTATTTAAGTACCCATGAAAAACTCCGCCCATTTTGTCCGAAATGTATTAGTGGTCTCGTGAATATTCTCATTATATTATACACTGATCGTGAATAAAGCATGTTAAAAGCCTGTTAAAAAAGTTCAGCTTCAAATGAGTTTTTTTTCTTCGATCCCATTAACCAGAACTTAGTGAGGTCACAAAGTTGTAAATATCGACCTGTTCAGCAGAATTAAAATAGTTTCTTATTATCTTCTGCCAACTCACGCGCTGACACCAAGAAATATATTAATCTGCAAAGTATTATCGATCGACAAAATAGCTGTTTCTATCCTCAACAGTATAAATTTAGACTAAGGGTCTGAGATAAATTACTTTAGTACAAATTCTTCAGTAGAACCTTTAACTCATTAAAACTATTCGGCATCATTTGTCGGGCGATAATATTCTGCAGGTTAATATATTTTCTGTTCGCTTTTATTAGTTTTCGTCCGGAAAACAATAGGAATAATAATAAATGACGTACAGAATGGGAGTCACCATTGATCAATAATAAAAAAGTAGACAGCTTGGAAAAATGCAACCTTGCGTTGAACAGATAGTTTTTACAAATTTGTGACCTCGCTAAATTCGGGTTAATATGGGCTCGAAGAACAAAAATCATTTGAAACTGAACTTTTTTAACGAGTCTTTTAACATGACTCAACTACACACGAAATACCTTACTTTACTCAAGATCATTGTATAATATGACGAACATACAACTTGATGTGCTAGAAATTCTAACTTAGCGTTAAATTCACTATGAACACTTCTGTTTTTATTCTATTCATGGACATTTGAATGTTTAAACTTTATTCTTATCTTGAGATATATTCTGTCCCCGCCTGAGTTACCCTAGTTTTAACTTTAGTCAGTCATACGTATTATAAACATTTGGAAGCATACAAGACGCATGATTAATACAGTGAAAATGAAAAATTGTCTCACCGGAAAATCAATGAATAGTTTTTAATAAAAGGTTTACCATTAGAAAGCTAAACGTTCACCGTTCAAATGGTAGTTTCACTAAAGTATTATAGTAAATTAATATATTACGTAAATTTATATTAATATAATAATACCATTGTGTCGTTAAAATTGACAGTTTACCATTAGAAAACCTTTCTAATAGTAAACATTTGATTAAAAACTGTTCATATGTTTTCCGTTGAAACTGCTCGGGAAAAAAATATACGACTGTCAATTTTAACGACGCCACGGTAATTTATTACTACATGATTGTTCTGACTAATATAATTTCTGACAATATTACAAATCTTAAATTTAGATTCTGAATATTTATTACTCCGTTTAAACGTAATTATAAGCAATCTATCATCGGGCCGTTACTCCTGTCAGAGTGGTGCTACACTGAATTTACCGAATTTTTTTTAGCGTTCTTTCAGACCGCAATTATCACCGCAAACATTTTCCAATCGGAAATGACACCAAATTGTTGTGCGAGAAAATATTTGGTGGAAAATTATCTTCAACAAATTTAAGTAGCCAGAAGTACTTAATCCTAGTATTAATGGAGCGATGTGTTTTTGATCCTTAATCCCATGGAGTTAGAAATTAAAATCAGTAATAGAAAATTTATCTGTGATTCCAGCCCCATTTTTTTCATTTTCGGAATTTCTTTTAAAATGTTTTCAATAAATTTCGTCGACTATAGCGTAGATCGAAAATTTGGCAGTGAGAGAATCCTTGAGTCTCGCGCTCGATCCTTCGTGTCTCCTGAATTTTTATTCCGGTATGTAAATAAACCCAAAGCGTAGTAAGCTACTGAAAATAAAATCTAACCAAAAAAATGTACGCGCCTAACCGTTTTCGCTAATGGCCAATAATATATTATTTATTGAAAACAAGAAGAAACAAAGAGAAACCAATTTACGCGATTGACGTAAAAATGATTTAAGAATATTTATTACTAACTTCTTTAATAAACATAATAATTTGTATAGTCTACCAATGGGATTGTGGAGTGAACTAATATTGTGACGTCACGGAAATTTACCGAAAGCTGGCGCAGTCGTTTGTGTTGTGGATTTGAGATCGAAAGTTAACATGTACGCTTTGAACGGACGCGCATTTTTATTGATAAATTATTGAAATTTCTAGGTTTTAAGAGATGTCAGTAAACAATATATTTATTTCGAGCGGTACACCACGTTTATGGAATTTTAACATAATGTGCTAGAGTAGGAGTCCCTTTAACCAAAGGGACTCCGATCGCTATAAAATTGAGTTTGACCAAGAGCGGTTAAAATACCTTAGCACACATGCTCGCTGCTCAGAAGTCAAATGTTTCGTAAGCGAAGTCGCTGACTTTTTTACAAGGGGGTTAAAATATCGAGTAGCATAGAAAGTCAATATTATTTTGGTGAGAATGGTTGGTTACTGGAAATGTGATCAAAATGATCAGGCATGACCAGATATCAATTACTATGATTTATGTAGCTGTAAATACACGCAATTGAAATATCCATGAAGCAGATTAATTGTTATTTGCTATACTGCATAATTTATATTGTAACTATTCCTTATACACTTAATCCAATAGCAAAATATATATATATATATATATCTCAGGCACCCTTTTATCTAAGTACCTCAGACACCTTTTTGTTTTTCTTTTATCACGGAGATTGATTCAATTAAGTCTGTCTCCAGAATTCGAATATATGTGTTAGATAGAAATATAGAGATAGATGATAGACAACAAGAGACTTATGAGGAATAAAATCTAAAATCTAAAGGACATGGAAATGTCTGGTAAAAAATTACTAATAGTACTTATCCGTTATTAAACTAGGTACGTAGAATTTTTGGGATTTTTATGCGTACTATTTGATCGAGAAAATATTATTTATATGACATTTCGGGGTAAAACTTTTATATTATGGGCGTGTTTGTAAAAATATAGATAACAATTAATTACAAAAATGGACAG
>SCLF01082895.1:0-11279 GCA_004367975.1 Mesochordaeus erythrocephalus
TGACGCGCACGGATGTCAGCTACATTTCTTCTCAAGTGATCGACCCCGAATTCCGAACACGTGACCTATTTATAGCCCAACAAATTTTCAAAAAGTGACAAAATCACGAATTTTTCACTTTTCGATTTTATTATTATTTGGTCTATAACTGTGCGATCTTGGCATGTCAACTAAATTATGATAAAATCTAAAAGTGAAAAATTCGTGATTTTGTCAGTTTTTGAAAATTTGTTGGGCTATAAGAAGGTCACGTGTTCGGAATTCGGGGTCGATCACTTGAGAAGAAATGTAGCTGACATCCGTGCGCGTCAAAAACCCCCAAAAACTCCTATCATAACGTGAAAATGTTGTGAAATTTTAAATTACCATAACTCTATAAGAAATCAAATTTTTAAGGGTATTTCATAGATTTTCGCATAAACCCGTTAAGGCAAAAGATGTGATTTCGTGAAGTATGTCCGATTGACTCAAAACTGGGCTTAACGGACGCGCCATGACTCAAGCTCCAATTCTTCTAAGAGGACCGATCCCGAATTCTTAACACGTGACCAGTTATAATATAGTTATAAGAGACTAGTAAAAAAGTTTTAAATCGTTTTGACAACGCTCGGTATTGATGCTACTGTACTGAAACCTATGGCGATATTTTCAAAAGTGAAATATCATTAGATCGGCAATGAGTTAATCTTTAATTGTGCAAAATTTTAAGAGACATAACGAAGGATTTTGACCAAAAATGAAAATTAGGCGAGAAACGTCCAATGTTAGTTAGTTTATGACCATGCGAGACTAGGCCGAATAGTGGTCATAATAAGAATTGTGCAATCTGACTTCGAGATTTTAATTTTAGACCAGACTTTCGCAATGCTAATTTAATGACATATTAGTATGAATATCAAAGTAAGTCATAAACATTTTTTATTTGAAAATTTATTTTTTTCTAGAATGTTCCCTATAAATCATGTTAGTTAAATCATCATAGTATTAATATATACAGTGATTATGGTACAATTGTATGGTCGTAGGCGGAATTTCCGTCTGTCCAATTCGTTTATGGCTCGACAGGTCCTTGAATTAAGTCACCATTAGTTACCATTCGATCTTTGATGGCACCGATTTATCGTATGTTGACGCGCCTTTGATCAGCGCCATTTCTTCCGTCCACGTAATATCAACGCACGTATAATGTAGACGCTCGTAATTGGCCTCTTCAAATCAGAAAATTTTACCGTAATCACTGTATTAACTACTATATCACTAATAACATTGCGAAATTCTGGTCGGAAATTAAAATCCCTAAGTCTAATTGCTCCATTCTTATGATGCCGATGACTCGGCCTAGTCTGGCATGGTTTTAGACGAGAGAGCGTTTCCGTCTGTCTTTTCATTTTTCGCCAAAACTATACATGGTCTTTTTGAATTTTTGCATGATTAATGATTTACTCATTGAGGATCTAACACTTCCATCATCTTAGCCGACTCCTTCCCCCACCCTCCACCTCGCGGAACGGGTCAGTATTCCAGTGGTGTTCTTTTGGAATATCCATATAAAATCATTTTGAAAGTCGCGCAAGACTTTAGTTTGGAAAGTTTACTTAAAACCCAAAAACTAGGTGACTTCCCAAAGTTGCAGGCATTTGAGAAATGAGTCATTATACGGGTTGTTAAATTGTTTATAATTGCCTTTTAATTCTAAAATCGGGTCAAATATCTCATTTATAGCTATATTTGGCGAATGCCTGCGACTTTCTCACGGCTTTTTCACTTTTCGGTTTTACTATGATATAGAAAACATTCCACGGCCCCAAAGTATGTTCACTAAAAATTCGACTCGAAACGATGCCCTAGAAGAGCCTAATACAAGAACAAAAATTTCCATTTCAACAATGTGACTACCAAGGTCCATAGCTTTAAAACAAATAATCGCAGTATGTTTGCGATACTTTTGTTGGATGCCAATCTTTCACGATTTAGTTCGGTGAGCTTCCATGCTCCCATGAGCTAAAATTAACGTTTAAAAAAGGTGTGTTTGACATGACTGTCTTTAGAGGCGGTTAACTGTACGAAGGCGTATAAATTTGGACATTCTGAAACTAGATTCGGAACCGCGAGAACAAACTCAATCAGACTGGCTAGGTCGCGTTAAAAGTTTAGGTGCCTCCTACGAGGGGGAGGGGCTCGACCAGACAGGTGTGTCAGAGAAACAATCAAGATGGTCGAGAATTATTCAAAATAAAGTAAAAAAGACCAGCAATGTTATTAAATTAATCTAGGCCTTTTTTCTAACTGACATGAGCATTTGAGATTGATGTAAAAATAACGATTATGTACTACAGATCATAAGCTGGCATTAATAACTGTTACAATGGTAAATAAGTAACTCAAACAAATATTTTTAGTAAAATGGATAGGTTAAAGAGGGTTATGTTGACGATTTAACACTAATCGAATTTAGGATTATACTTGTTGAGAAAACATCCCACGTCCCCAAAGTATGTTCACTAAAATTTTGACCCGAATCCATGCCGGAGAAGTACCTAATACCGGAAAAAAAATTTCCATTTCGAAAATGTGACTTTCGAGGGCCATAGCTTTAAAATAAATAATCGCAGTATGTTTGGGATACTTTAATTGGATGCCCAGGGACCTTACTAATCTAGCACAATTTAGTTTGATGAGCTACCATACTCCCATGAGTTAATATTGACGTTTTAAAAAAAGTACTTTTGACATGTCTGTCTTTAGAGGGGGTTAACTGTACCAACGCGTACAAATTTGGGAACTCCAAAAATAGATTCGGAACCGCAAGAACAAACTCTATCAGGCTGGCTACGCCTCGTTACACGATCATATGCATGGTAGAGGGGAATGTGTATAAGGACCTAACCCGGGTATGGTAAATACATACGTGGAAAACACGCGTGGAAGCCGTGGTAAAATTTTAATTACAACTCAAAAGCTAAAAATACAACCAAGAATGGACTTTATATTCCGCTGGAGGTTTGTTTTCCTATTCCTAGGAATCGGTTCTGCACCTTCCCCAGCTAGCTGGTTATTAATTAAAGTGAAATTTAAATATAGTCGCCATGTTCAAATATCGATAAATAAATTAAATTGGGCGCGAAAAGGCGACTTACCTTTAAAAAGGGCGCAGTGCGATGTTTTTTTGCATAATAAAATTGTGCCGAATTTCGGTATAACGTTTTTTCCGTCCGAATATAGGCGATGTGAAACCCAAATTCTTAATTGAAGCCATCTCATGGCAACTACCGGCCTATTATTAATTCCCGAGACTGGCTCACGCATCTGCTAGAGGTCCGGAAATGAAATGGTATTGGATATACTGGTGTAAGCCAATAAACCGACGCTGGATACTAGCTTCATAATAGCTCTTCCTAAACTATACCGGATCGTGGCAGTTATTAATCTGTTATTGGCAATACTGTCGGAAAAAACAAAGTTTACAATCAGACTTTATAATGTTGTCTAAGTGGCAAACTGAGGAAACCACTCCGTAGTTTTAATATGCCATTTAATGACCAGCCTAATGCCGAAAAACGCCACCTAGAGACCTATTGTACAGGCAAAGTGCGTCTGATATTAGGGTGCCTATAACTATCGATCCTTTTTATCAGATTTCGCTCATATTGTTCGCATCATCTCCCTCTACCTCTGATCCAAATCTGGTTGTATTCGGCCTACGCATTTTATTAATATTGTATATAGCAAGATTGTTAAGCCCCGCCACTATTAAGCCGAAACCAAAATAATACTAAGTCTAGAAGATTTATCATTTGACACAAAATTCTTGTTCGTTTTCTTTCAAAAAGTTTACGTATTAATATTGAGAGATTATATACGCTTATATTTTTAGGTCAGATAAATATCAACTGGGCAAGTATTTGTCCAGTTTTTTTGCGGCAACCTTTGAATTTTCGTTTTTTGCGTTCAATTCCGGTCATAATTCGTGGACGAATGTTATCCTAAAATATGCGCATGAAAATTCGGTTTCGAAATACCGCTCGATGTTTTTCTAAGTAAAACACAGCTGTCTTAAATTGTAAAAAACTAAATTTTTTAAAGTGCCATTTCCTATGGACCTGTAGGTACTTAATTTTTTTGAAGATACTTTTCACTAGAGGTCGTATCGGGCAACAATTTGCTGTGATTCCCAATTCGAAATATTTTCCGGTTTTTATCATCCACTTCCGGTCTGAAAGTACGTTAAAAACTGGGAAGGCGGTTTATAGGGGGGTCCTGGATAGCAACTTCGACGTAGCATCATTATAATTAACGACAATGTGTGTAGCTGCAAATTATAGTAAATTCAAACACTTGATATAAAGGCCAAATTACACTAATCCGGTTGGAATTTGGTCACAATGCCTCAATAGCGCACAATTGAATATTAATGTTCAACAGAAATATATTTAAAAAAAAATGTTGACAACTTTATTGAGGACAACTGAGCTACGCAACAACCGAGAGCTTAGTCATGCAGGATGTCCGCGATAAATTCAGGGACATCAATTCATCAACGGAAACCAGCGTAGTGGTCTTTCAGCGAACCAAATACGGATGAATCCAGAAGTATCATGCCAGATATGATTGAAAAGCAAGGTACGGTAGCATCATTTTATAAATTTTCCCCAGTGACCGGAACTACCGACAGAGATGCCGCTTGCAGAAAGTATCTTTACGGGTTCCAGACCTCTAACACTCATTAGTCTCGAAAGAGCGTTATTCCAGCAGAAACCAGACCTAGATCAGCAGCGTCCAATAACTGGCAGCATACTCACACATCACAATCAAAATAAGCCAGAAAAGCTAACGCATAAGCAAGCGAAAAGAAAGGGAAAATGAAAAAGAGCAGCAGAACGATAAAGAAGTCAACGTGGAAAAAACAAATTAATACAAATGTGCCAATATCAATAGAGCAAGGCTAGTTATATTTATTCATGCCATTTCATGACATTTTCACCGTCTATATTACATGATAATAGTACAGCAAGTAAAATCATTTCACACAAATTATTGAATTTATAATTAACAAAAATCAGTGTTATGTCATCCTAAAAAATAGATGGAGTCATGTATATATTTGACGTAACAAGTACAACAGCAACAGGGATACAACAACAGTTCAACCGGAATAATGAAGCAATGAGAAAGATAACTTGTAAACGTACCTAAATAAATCAAAACGGAAAACATTCTTCTTTTAAAATGAGAATTGGTAATTAAAAATAAACATGACAAAGTCTAACATTTCAACAGCTGTTCGGCAGCAGTAGCATAGTTGTATTAAGAAGAAATTTTTCTATAGCAACCTGGCATCACGACAACACAAAACTTCCAACAGCTGTGGAGCAACCGTGATATTGTTATAGCAATGTGTTTACAGCAATAATTATTTAGCGGCAACAAGGTGATAATAACATTGCAACGTGAACAGGGAAACCATCCTTTCAACTGTAATATTATAAAATATAACAAAATGAATCATCTGCGAATGTGATTATAATAAATTTATTGTATGAATCATCTGTGAATTTCAATTTTTGCAAAATTCGTTTTTGGCAAAAACGCTTAGAGCAATAACTGCTTAGAACATAGGTTTTAGTTAAGCATCCTCTGAGCGTTAAAGTAGAGTAATGCTTATAGAACACGGTAGCATTATTATGGCAGCGGTAAAATTGGCTGAAAAGTGAAGCTATTACCCTCATGAGAGATCGTGACATGACAGAATTACAAACACCACTTGTAGTAGCGGCTCTTTAGTCGAAACCGAGATTGTGTTTTTAGGGAGGAATTATTAAGCAACGTAGGAGCAATCAGATCCTTGTAAGATGGAAGGCTTGCTACGAATCCTTGAAGTCATCAAGCAACAAGATCGCTTAACTAACCGTGATGATAACCGTGGCTTCCAACTGCTAATTTTAAACAAGGAAAGTATATTTTTGTAGTTTTGAGGACCTTGGGTTCAAATATTTAAGTTTAGCAAAATCACCGGGAAAGCCTACTGGTAGGAAGTCTTGTTGTATAACTTTAGTAGCTCTAGTATTAGATGCTACGTCAATTACTCGCCATCTTAGATGGGTGAGGGATAGTAAAATGGTCAACTCTTATTCGGGGTTAGATCTTACGCAACAGACACTTCCCCAGCGGCAAAAGCTGTTGCGGAGAACTGCTTGCAAGTTCAACATACCTTGTTAGAATAACATAACAACTTACCTAAAACTACACTTTAGAATGACGGAGCAGGAGTGCGCTGCGATATACATTTTCAGTAGCTACATAGACGCTTATAATGCAAGTCGCCGAGGTTATACCAGTGAAAGAAAAACACAAACCAGATGAGAATTCGCAATTTATTAAAAGAGCTTTACGTAAAACAAGCACGTAACCAACAACTCGCACTTTCCTTAACATGGCAACTGGACGTCAAAAAATGGCCAGCAATTTATAATAAAACATCACAAGATAATTACCTTTATAACATGATTTCACTGTTAGCAGAATTCTAAAATATGTAAACATACCAAAGAATTATCATGAACAATGAGAATCGGTTAATAAATGCATGAGAACAAAAATCAATCAAGCAAGAGAGGCTGAGTGAAAATATTCCAGTATGGTAAATTCATATAAGTTTATTATGCAAAGATAGCCAGTAGAACTTTTCAGAATGATAAAAATCACTACCAGATTACTCGCAGTCGAAAAGTCCAAGACTTAGAGTGCGTTGCTTTGGGTCAAATCAAGATCATTCCTAAATTCTCTTTACCAAATAATATGCCTAAAAATTCAGCTTACCTAGCTTAATAACAGACATGTATTATTATCAGTTATTAGTAATTGCATTTTTTAAAGTGTCTAATTTCCCCCAAAATTGGTCTCATTCAACGTGCACGGATGTCCGCTACATTTCTTCTCAAGTGTTCAACTCCGAATTCCTAACCCGTTATGTAGTTATACCCACTAGAAGTCAAACATGTGATTTCAGGCACTATGTCCGATTGGCTTGAAAGTGGAATTCCTAAAGTACAAATTCCTAAAAGTGACGAATTTTTCAGCTTTCGATTTTTATGATTTAGAAAACATGCTAAGGTCCAAAAATATGTTCACTAAATATTTGACTCGAAACAGCTGCATAAAAACTAATCGGTCAAAGTCAATTTTGTCTATTTTGGAAATGTGACTTTCGAGGTCCATAACTTTTATTTCATGCCCAGAGGTCTACTTAGTCTAGTGCAATTTAGTGCTGTGAGCTCCCATACACACGTGAGTTAGGATTAACGTTTTTTCAAAAAAGGTTTTTTTCACGTTTTGTCTTTAGGGGGTTAACTGTACGACGCGTATAACTTCGGATAGTCTGGGAACATATTCTGAACCGCAAGGAAAACCTCTATCAGACCCAGTAAGTCTGGAATAGGGGGAGTAGTTTTTACAGGCGTGCGTCGTAGGAATGCTTTCTCTTGTAGTTCATGCAAACGTAATGTTTGTAGAAATCAGCATAGATGTGTTCTGTGTAACAAATGTACTCTCCCTCTTCCTAGCACGATCTCTCTCTCTCTAATTTAATTCAATAAAAATAGTTCTTATATTGCCTTTAGTATTTTTTATTGACCCAAAGAACATTAATAACATGAATCTGAGTTATTCGGGTTAAAAGACTTAGAGGTATAGTCGGAAAACCAACTTTTTATAATTTAATAAAAAAATGTTGTTTACAACGTGAGACCATTATTTTTTTTCTGTGCCAACATGTATACCCAGAGAAAAATAATTAATTAAAAGCGAGTTCCTACCGTCGAAACTCTTAGTGCTGTAATTAGTAAACCGTTTGATTTCTTCAAAAAAAAATATTTAATAAAAATGTTCGGTAGATGATAAGACCGCCATGTTTTGTATATAACGAGAATCTTATAATGGGAAACCACTGACAAAATTTGGATTGAAACAGGGTCGGACCGCTGAACTTTTTCATCGGCATTATTTTGTATGAAGGGTATTGGAAATCCCTATAATTTGTTAAAATTTGAAGCAGATCCATCCATTCGTTCTCGAGATATCTGCGAAAGAAGAGCGTTTTTGACGTGTTAAGGGACGTATGTCCATTCGGGCTCTCCACTGGTTAAGGAGAGCATTTGAGTTGGAGTTGTAAATGAACTAGATTCATATAAACCAGGCCTCATAGATGGGCCTAAAATGTCATTTTGTTCTGTCCCGCCCTCCTTCCAGGATCAATAACCACAAGTACTATGCCAAAGTGTTCAAGATTTAGAGTGCGTTGCTCTGGGTTATACGAGTTCCATATATAATGTCTTGTGTAGGATATTGGTTCAAGACCTCAATCCTAAAGAAGTGTTTTCTTACCTTAGATCAAGTTTAATTTGGTTCTGTGGCACTTTGGGGTCGAATATATGAAGATTTGCGCCTTCGTCAAGTAAATATTTTGAGATATAGATAGTAGGCGATTCACGGGTATCACCAGTATCTTTTTTGAAAGCAAACCCGAGCAGTGTAATTTTCTTGTTGGCAACTGTGTTAAATAACGCACCAATAATACGTGAAGCAAATCTTCTCTTTTGATAATCGTTCATCAAGATCACTGGAATAATAATTGTAAGTCTAACAGGTTACCCCTCCACAATGGATTATATTAACCAGTGAATAACCCAAACGCGATTTTCTGTGGATACCGCAGAGGGACACCAAAATGGAACAATATTTTTCGTTGAAATTTTGAGCAAGGTACGTTATGCTATCTTGCTATTTAACGGTGTTAAAATTATATTAATATTGCTTACCGATAAAGTATGAAAAATCATAATGTAACGATTATACACGCGAAATTTCATTCAAATGCAATTTTCGCGGTCAAAAAATATGACCAGAAATCACAAAAATTTCAATGCGCATAGCTTAATAACATTGTATTATAACAAATAATTCATTAATTATTTGTTTACTATTCGTTAATCAATATCATCTTCGTATATCTGTCTCCAATCTTATATTTTACTGGCTTCCTCAAGTGATTTTTGGTTATATGGATATCATCGATTTATCAATTTTATTGAATTAGGCGAAGAACAATTTCACCTCACAAGTTCATACTTATAAATCGATGTTGATGGGAGATTATATAGAGAGCCGCCAAGAACGTGCCTGAGAACATAAAGAGATACTACTTGATATAGAGAACGAAAACGAATTAATTAATGAGATAGATTTTTATTACGAAACAGAAGAGATGTTTTTAGAAAAACCAACGAAACCTGGCCGCGGATTCCCTTTTTTTCCTGATACAATGAAAAAGGTGGAATTGGCACCGAAATCTATAAAATTACATAAGAAGTGATAAATAACCCTGGCAAAATGTATGACCTAGTGTATGGAAACACACTTTTCTCATCCTTATTGCTACAAACATAACGTTCAATACCGGAAGACTTAGTCTAGATTACTGGTTACGCTACAAAAGGTAAATATTGTGATTTTAGATACTTTTATAGAAAGTACCCTTCTAACGGAGCTCTCTCTCTAATTTCGGCACAGCTTCACCATATATTCAATATAAATGTTATATACATGGTAAGAACGTCATTTTGTTTACGCCAATAATGATTCGCAAAGAAAACTGCTTAACTGTATTTTGTAGCGATTGGTGTCACTTTTAATAAACCCCTTTTATGAAGCATCTCTGTAGGAATAAAACAGGAGTCCAATGGTTTTTGAACCCACAACTTACGCTTACAAAATTGAAACCCATCCATTCGGGTAAGAATGATGAATCATATCTCTTTAAATAAATTAACTTCACGATGGGATTCGATCCCGGCCTAATACATCAATTTCTATGGAGCTAAAAATCTGAAGAATGTCGAGAAAATTTTGATTAAAAGTGAAATAATAGAAATATTACAGAACATATGTGGAAATTTATAACATCATATTTTTTATAATCAGTTGAGATTTCTAACTTCTGGGGGTTAGCATCAAAAATAGTCACCATTCTGGTGTTCAAAAAGACAAAATTTCGCGCATTTACAAAAGAGTTAAACTTAATTTTTAATTAAACTAACCGTTGTTCCAATATTCTGCACACTCCGGTAAGTTAAGTGATTCACAAAGGTAAACCAAGTTGAGGACGTCTTTTTGGAAACATGACCCGCCAAAACCGACAGAAGCCTTTAGAAACATTGGTCCGATTCGAGTGTCTGTTCCGCAGCACTTTGCTACTTCATCTACGTCTGCACCGGTGGCTTCGCAAATGGCGCTCATGGCATTTATGGACGAGATTCTCTGCGCCAGGAAGGCATTGGCGGCCAGCTTTGAGAGTTCAGAGCTCCACACATTAGTCTGAGAAATTAGAATTCAATTAATACGATACTAGTTTTGATCACAATTTTGCCAACACTTAGATGACCAAATAAACTAGAAATTATGTTGAGCCCATTTTTCGTGAAATTTTTAATTACTATAACTTGAGTAGAATCGATTGTATGCACTTTTAGTAATGTTAACTTTGATCGTGTTATGTAGATAAGTCAAATTTGAAGGGTATTTGATAGATTTTCTCGTAGACCCGTTATGTAGTTAAGTCAAAAATGTGATTTCGTGAAACATGTCGATTGGCTCGAAGGTGGGTTTATTCGACGCATCATTACTCAAGCTTCAATTCTTCTCAAAAAAACCGACCCCTAATTACCTGACCCAGTTACACGGCTATCCGACGGTGAACCCCCTCCCCCCTTATCAGGCAGCACACAACCCTATATTTTTTTTCTCTTGTCTGATAGAGTTCGTTCTTGTGGCTCCGAATCTATTTCCAGAATGTCCAAATCCGCGTTCGGACAGTTAACCCCCTCTAAAGACAACCAGGTCAAAGAGCCATTTTTTTAAAACGTTAATTTAATTTACCAAACTAAGTCTTGCTAGATTAATCAGGCCCCTAGGCATCCACCAAAAGTATTGCAAACATACTGCGATTCTTTGTTTCAAAGCTATGGACCTCGAAAGTCACATTGCCCAAATAGACATATTTAGTTTTGCGTGGCGTCTTTTGCCGAATGGTTTCGGGTCGACTTTTACTGAACATACATTGGGATAGTGCCATCATCATATAGTCATAAAAAACCCGAAAAGTGAAAAAGCCGTGATTTTGTCACTTTTTGAAAATTTAGAATTCCGTTTTTGGGCTATAACTAGGTCACGTGTTAGGCATGCATGGTTGGTCCTTTGAGAAGAATTTAAGCTGGAGTCATGACGCG
>SCLF01083006.1:0-11279 GCA_004367975.1 Mesochordaeus erythrocephalus
AAAAAATGCGCAAGAAAATTCGGTTTAGAAGTACCGCTCGTTGTTTTCCTAACTAAGACACAGCTGTCTTAACCCTCTTAGCAACTTTGTGTCGACTACGCTTGGGTGTTTAAAACCATTAATTGGTTATACGAAATTAACATTAGGATCCTAATGTTAATTACCAACTCCTATAGGAGTTGGAATATTAGTCATTCTCTATGTTTGTCTCTATTTTATGAGATTCGTCAAATTTACGGCGCAGGGGGGTAGGTCGCTCTTCATACCGTTCATACAAAACCCATCATTGGTGTTCGAGTCCAAGGCGGCTCAATCGTATTTATTTCTATTCGAATTGGATCGATGATGTATTAATATTTTTAACCAATCAGTTTCCAGTCGATGACTAATCAAACGACGTTACAGCATTAGAGGGTTAGCTTATTCATAAAGCTCCCTCTTGCGGGAATGATTTTAAAAAGTGATTTCTGAACCAAGCCCAGGCAGAAAAAACCCAGAGTCTAAAAACTTAGATAATCCGAGAATGACCCATCAGGAGGTCGGGGGTACGCGAACAAAATGTATTCCATTTTTTTGGATTTTAGCGCTACAAGGGATAGGTACATTTCTCTCCCGATTTTGCTTAAGCGTTTCGACGCAAATTCTGCCCAGAGGGTTAAAATATCGGATTTTTGAAAGTGGATTATGTAGCTAGAAAAAGTTTTGTTTGATGATACTTCGTAGTAAACTTGAAATGTTGATGATTATAGATTGACTCATTGCCGATGTAACGGCTTTTCTCGTTTCAAAATATCTCTTTTTGGATTTAGAACAGTAGCGTCCATACGGAACGTCGTCAAAGACAATGCTATTTTTAAATGATAACGTCTTCGTTTTTTAAATGACATTTTTAGCTTTAGATAGCTAAGTGTAATTTGAAGATTAGTCTTCTAGAAGCGTCGCATCATAAATTCTCGCTCTGAAGACCTTACTTCGTTAAATGTGTTTACGAGCGATAAATGTTTTGTATGATTGACAGATGCATGATCTAATTCCAGACAAAATTTCATCGTAGAGAAATCACTAGGTTATCTAGATAATTACAAACAATTTCTTCATGCTGTGCTAATCTCCAAAGCAAATAGATATATTATTTTTTCATGAATTCTAAGGTACAGTCATTTTTAATTAACAAAATACATTTACGACTGAGAAAATGGTATGTAAATGTAAAAAAGCATTTTGTACGGGGCTCCGTTCAGCAAATACTTTGTTAAAACCAAAAGAGATATATTAAAAACAGACGTAGCATTAAATCGGCAATGGAAAAATCTTTAATCAGGCAACAATTCAAAACGATACAGTGTATGGTCTTTGAGAAAACTGGGAAAGAGAGACCCCGATCGTCAAATGAGGTAGGATGGTGTCTACTGGTTAAGGAAAAAATAAGAATGTCGAAGGACAAAAGTTGAAAAACAAATAAAACAATAAGATCCCATAGATATATCTGATTCATTCATTGTTAACTTTCTTTATTATAATTACTGTAGGTCTCTGGAGTACACCATAATTTATCCTGGTTAGAAGTTTAGAGTTTTAACGGGACGTTATAAAGGCAGTATGGAGACGCCCTATATTCTGCTATTTTGTTAGGGAAATATCGGAATATTATATCCAGACATTCAATACCGCCCGGTATTTTTTTTTGGTGCATGTTTTCGCTAGTAATTTCACCGAAAATCATTCTACAATGGTATCCAAGACAACTATTGTTTTGTATGGTATACCAGGCAACTAACCAACCCGTTTGTCTCGCGAGAAAATCTAATAATATCGATCTCCGGAATTACGAAGTTTGTTCCTATTTTCTACCCAGGACTTTGCATCTACTATTAAACACCACAGAAATTTATGAAATTTTTAACATCGGTAATATTAGGTCGAATCCAGATCAATTATCCTAAATACGCGTCTACTTTGGGTTACTTTTAGTGTGTTCGGGTTATCAAACTATGTAACTGTAACATCACATTCTGTATCAGTTGCATTTAAATGCGCTTTAAATATTAAACACTCTTGTTCCGAGAAATAACATTAATGGGAAATCTTAGATCTAAAATCAACTTTCTGGTTGAAATAAGCACAGAAAATTTTTAGGCGGAAATGGGGCTCAATTGCTTCCTATCCAAGATACAGCTGGTTTTCCACTAGAGATCTCGGACAACAATTTGTTAGGATTCACGATTTAAAATATTCGATTTCCGGTTTTAAACCAACACTTCCGGTAACTCGAAATAATTTTTCTTTTGATTTATTGTTACCATGGATTGTTTATTCCATAATACAAAACCATATGATAAGCATGACACATGTGTCAAAACTGCCTCCCTCCAGTGGGAAACTGCTCGGTTAACGAGACTTACCGCGTCGTACAGTTAACCACCTCTAAAGACAAAACGTGAAATAATCTGTTTAAAAAAATATTAATTTTAACTCATGGGGGTATAGCAGCTCACCGAACTAAACCGTGCTAGATTAATTAGGTTCCTGGGCATCCAATAAAAGTATAGATTATTCATTTTAAAACTACGTACCTCGAAAATCACATTGCCAAAATAGATACACTTGACCTAGTATACCCTTTTTGTAGCTGTTTGAGTAAACTTTTTAGTGAACATACGTTGGGATCTTGGCCGGTTTTCTGCGGCATATTTAATCGAAAACTGAAACATTCGTGATTTTGTCACTTTTTGAAAATTTGTACCTTTTTTGGCCTATAACTGGGTCACGTGTTAAGAATTCGTGGTCGGCCCTTTTCGTATCATGATACGAAACCACATTTTTGACTTAACTACAAAATTTGATATTTTATAGGGTTTGCCTTCATGATCAAAGTTTTACATTAACAAAAGTACATACAATTGTTTCTGCTCAAGTTATGGTAATTTTAAAAAGTGAAATATTGTGAAATTTTAAATTAACATATCAAATTCATAGACTCGTTATGTAGTTAAGTCAAAAATGTGATTTCGTGAAGTTCGTCGGATTGGCTAGAAAGCTTCAATTCTTCTCAATGGACCGACCCCGAATTCCTAACATGTGACCGAGTTATAGGCCAAAAAAGGTACAAATGTTCAAAAAGTGACAAAATCATGGATTTTTCACTTTTCGATTAAATGTGCCGCAGAAACCCGGCTAAGATACCAACGTATGTTCACTAAAACTTTGACTCAAAGCAGCTGCAAAAAGGGTATACTAGGGGGGAGTCGAAGTCAAGTGTGTCTATTTTGGCAATGTGACAGGTTTAAAACGAATAATCGCGGTAAGTTTCCGATAATTTTATTGGATGCCCAGGAGCCTAATTAACCAATAACGATTTAGATTAATGTAAAAAAGCAGGTTATTTGACGTTTTGTCTTTAGAGGGAGTTAACTGTACGACGCGGTATAATTTTGGATATTCTGGGCACAGATTCGGAACCGAAAGGAAAAACTATTAGACTCACTAAGTCTCGTTAACCGATCAGTTGCGCCATGGACCCCGGGAGGGGGGCAGCTAGATTTTGAATATCGATATTATAGTAACGGTGTATCTATTATGTAGAATTACAACCTTTTTGAACTTGTTGTCCCTATAATCGATGTCTCAACAGCTGCGACACAGACTAAAATTTCCACGCCCCTTATTGAAATACTTCCTTTTTTCTTTCGATTGTCGACTTCCCCAGGATTTTCACCAACTATTTCGTCAATGATATCCTTTAAAACCTGAGACAATGAATCATGCGTTACGCGCAAATATTATTCATATTTATATCCTAGTATACTAGTTTCGGGTAAAATTCCTTATATGGGGGCGTGGTGAATTCGGCACTTAAAAAATTAATTCGGCACTTTGAGTGCCGAATTCCGCCTTTTCGACGTGCCGAATTCATACCGGCCCGTTATATGTGATGCGTACTAGCTTTATTATCTTGGATCGATAATGATGCATGTTAACACAAGGCTAATCTGAGATGCTTAGTTAAGTATCTAAAGAGCAAAACATATGCGAAATTACTGAAAAGATGAAAGTTCTACCACCACCCAACGATACCAATCCAGCCTATGAGGAAGGAAAAATGATTGAGATGGAAATTGAGAATCGCCTAAATGATTTGAGGTTAAGATTTTATATTAATCAGTTCGTCCAATATCTTACTAAATATTTTTCAACGTGGTTATAAACTGAGTTTTTAGTAGATACATAACTTTTAGCTGATTTTTGGTGAATTTTGCTAAAATTTACTAGAACACATGTTGGTGAAGAAAAGTGGAACATGGAGATTATCTTGTCTTCTTTTTCCAAAATCTACAGCCACACACATTTGGTCAACACGATAATATTATGCTTTAACGAAAAATAGTTAATTTATGACAAAACTTTTTTTAAATTACTTTCATTATATATTGTCGAGTAAATTCCGACCTGGCAATTATTTTAGTTCAGTGCTCAACTGATATTTTAGGATGATTCGTTTTTATTTACTTCTGATCAGAATTCTGGGCTGTAGTTTCCATAAATTATGCACAAATTTTTTTGGTACCCGGATGTGCTTACAAAATTTATTTAATTAGGATGAGTTATTGGTTATTTTTAGCGGGATTTTAGTAAAATTGTTCCTTAACTCTATAACCATTGTCTGCACATTTGCACACAGACCTATTTTTCTTGAAAAATAGGCTTCAGCTTACATCAAATCGAGTTGAGACCCTTCATACCCCCCTAGAATTGTACCCGCACTTTTTTTCAAATTATTTTTAGGTAGCCTGACCGGAAAAATTTCACATTTTTTAAAGTAGGTCTCATTCAACGCGCTCGAAAAAATGTGATTTCGGGCACTATCCTATCTCCAATTGGCTCGAAAGTGAGCTTATTCGACGTGCCATGACTCCAGCTGAAATTATTCTCAAGGGATTGACCCGAATTCGTAACACGTGACGTAGTAATAGTCCAAAATGGATTTTCTAAAGTACAAATTTTCAAAAAGTGACAAAATCCCCCCGTAATTTCCTTACTATAGACTTTGGAGACAGTTGTAAATATATAGGCATCAGAGGATATACTTAACAGACCTTAATTTAGTCTGACAAACGTTTTCAGCGTGAATTAACCGGATATTTAAATCCAAAATATCCATAAGGTTCCTTCCTGAGAAGCCTTGGAGACAAACACTAATCTGAGGACCGGATTTTTTCTAGAGCAGCAAATTATCAAAAAATACTAATTACTTTGCTGTTCTTGGTGCTGTGTACAAATGTGCACACGAAGGTGCTAGCATACAGTCAAATTTATGGGCCATTTGTGGAAAGTAACCCCTGGCACCTTTCTACCAATATGGACTCATACATATAACCGATAATACGCATCTTGAGAATTATACGTTTTGTTTTTTATCAAAGTCTTATCATTTTCGATGTTATAAGTTGATTACATCCAACCCAAATTAGCAATTCAAATGTCCTTTAAATTAATTCCAGCAACCTACGCTGGAAGTACCAAATTAGATCGTTAACCATTACATCACGTTTCTGAGAGAAGTGGAGAAAACAACAATTTTGGATTTTACACTATTAGGTTCACGTCCAGTTGTCTCAGAATCTGCGCAATAGAATTATATCGCAAATGTTGTTCAATGCGTTCATACGTAAGACACAGCTGTCTTAAATAGTAAAAAAAGTGGAGCTATTTCAATTTTCATTTGTTAAGCATCCTTTACAACTCGTAGTGAGTCTGGTGCTCCAATTGCACGCATCCGATTGTTACTACTGACAACGTTACCAGTTTTCGTGGTTTAGTTTATATATTCTGGATGTGCGGAAGATATAATTTGAGTTTTCTGGCCACATATTTTCAGATTATGACTGCAATTAAAATTCGAGAAAGCCTTATTTGTGCACTTCGCTCTCGATGCTTACGTATGGCTCCATCAGATCCGCCAGGTCTAATATTTCAATAATTTATACGTTTGTCTTCTAGACCCATCCGTTTTACCGATAGCTTCTTCGGCTTCCTGTTTTTTTAGAACTTCTGCATTTTATTTTTTTAAATCGCTTCCTTTGTCTCTTCTAGCAAATTTGGTGATGATGATGTGGTGGTCTATCTTTAATGGAAGGCAATTTACGAATATTATTATATTATATGATGGATTTAGTGGATCTCCATTTAGTTTGTTCATTTTTTAGAATCAACGTCGCTTGCTAATTTTTGCAGTACTTCGTTGTTTTTGTGCGACAGTGATGGCCCAACTTCTTCTACTAGAGCTGGTCATAAAGCTCTCTGCTCTTTGGATCACTGTTTCATATAGTGGATTCTCTTCAGTTATGTTAACTCTAATTATTTGGGGTTTCCTTTTATTGTTGTTACAGGGTAAATAAATTTCCTGATGTTTGTTAGACAACTGTTACATTTTAATTACAATAAAATTATTAAGAAATATTTTTATTTTATAATGTGTTTCATTTACAGTTAATAAGGTTTCTCTTCAAATATTTCTACTTTCAGAAAACGGATGTTTGTCATTTTCGTTCATTTTGCGTTCAAATAACGGTTTGTTGTAATGAGAAGCTTACATCATATATTTTTCCTCATTTTACAGTAATTATTCGAGATGCTGCATCGTTGCTTGCAGCCCTGCAGATATATGCCGATTACCTGAAAGTTTTTGTTCCATTTTGGGGGCTGGTTTGGAGAAATATAGTTTCATTTTTGTGCTTTCTTTCCCGTTTTATTAATAACTCCAACTGCTTGCGCTACTCCCGAGCCTCGATTTCAATCTGTTTAAAAGTCAGATTCATAATAGATTATATAAAAACTCAAAATTATATTTGCGTACTATTGTGAAGAAATGTAATGGTGGAAAACAAGGCAGTTGCAAGTACAGTTTGAGAAATAAAGAGGCCATAGTATAAGTTTGATCTTTGGACATTTATTCTCGTTTCAATGCCCATTTTATCCTTTACTTCTTTTTTTGCTTTTCCGCGTTTGCCTTTGCTTTCATTTCATCGAAGTCTCTAGTGCGAAGTTACTGCTGCTTTAGATTTATTCTGCTTTTGCGAAACCGTATCCTTTTCCGGCATATCGAATCTCACTTGTGTCATTGCAGTTCCACTATGCCGTGAACTGTCTGTAGCCAATGGTTCCAGTTTGGTCATTGCTGGTAAACCTCTTTTACAAGAAGATGTTCGGTGTGTTGCATTCGTAATGGAGTGCGAACTGATGACGGTTGGTGCAATGGATTCTGCAAAAATGTTACAGTGATTGGAATTACTAACATTGCAGACATGTTAATTGCTGTATGCAGCTGCTTTAATTGTACCTGTTTGCTTGCTTTTCCACATTTTGAATGACTTTATTTGTGGTTTTTTTCTTTCTGACCATTGGACATTCGACTTCCAGTCGCTTTCTGTGTAGTATGGACATGTTTAGGATACCGCTTATCCTCTTTACTTGTGGTAAATCATCTAATCTAAAAAATGTACAGCAAGCCCTTCAAATTTTCTGCTTGTGTAAAGAAGGCTCTGTTCATAAGAAGTCTTCTAAGCAAACTTTTAGCCAGCATAATATGTGTAAAGTAGAATACATACAAACGTGATTCGCCACGAAGGACCGCCACAACTTAAATTTTTCCGCTTTTCTGAATTTATCATGAACATCTTTTTCTACGTTTTTAAGCTGGATTATCGACACAGTTCTAACCCGTAAATTGAGATACCTTACTAATTCACACTCATCATGGAGGGTTTTCCATGTCCTTGCTTGTTCATCGATGAGCTCTTTGAACACTTTCGATTGTCAACCAACCGTATTAGTTTAGAATGGACATGTTTAGGATACCGTTTATCCTCTGTGATTGACCAGTTCTGGTCAACATCATGCGTAACTCCTCCGGTGTATTATCTCACCGTTTTTCCATGCTGGATCTGTATCTGGACGTCTGGCAATTGTTATGAACATTTCCAGCTGCGTTTCGTGTATCGTATCGATTCTAGCTGTTGCTGGATTTTATTGACTTCCTCTAAGATCTGTTCCGTCATCCCTACTCTTTCCTTCGCATATTGACAGCCTCCAGTTCCTCGGCTTGTTTTGATGATGCTCGTTCATTGTTTTTAGCTTCCGAATCATGTGTGGAGGTATGCAATATGATGGTTGTATCAAGCAACCCCTCATCATCGGTGTTGACTCGCACCTCAATTTCGTTTATCACTTCTGGCAACACTGAGGCGAAGTAGTACTGAGACTTTGTCAATGTCTTGTGTATGTTGCTGATATTTCAATTCCTGCAACTCCTTTTGCAAGTTTTCTGGTCTTGCAATGGCCTCATTCTCTATTTCGAGAGGTTTTCACTTTTTGTTTGAGCTTCTTCAGCTCCTTCTTTTGATCGTTAATGGCAATAATTTGAAGGTCATTTTGCTCCGTTGTTTCCTCTCCCGCCTTCATTGCCGTCAATGAAGCGCAGGTAATGGGCAACAAATTCCCCTTCTTTGATTTATTCAACATTCATACTCATCGTGCTTGCCTTCTCATTTGGTAAAAACTGAATAATATTCACGAAACTGAAAGCCAAATAATGATAGTGACTTGATCAGAACGATTGCAAATATCCAAATTCATGTCAATATTGGAAGGTGCTCAAGACCTGTATGGATTTCCAGGTTTTCCGGTGGTGTAAAATAAAGCAACGATCTTTGGTTTTCCAGCATATCTTTCTATGGTGTAGCATCATTATATTCATTTTTGCAGCGCATCATTGAAATTTTTGCATTATAATATTCCTCATAAGGTCAACTTGGCAGCATAAATGGAGTTATTCTTGAAAGAAAAAAAACCGCAATAGATACTACGTTTTTTTTATTTTCACTATTACACCACTGTCGAAGCTACAACCCTTCCCCACTTTGTCTCCTGGCAGCAACCAATAGCCGAACAAGACTCAGTGAGTGTTATCGAGTTTTTCCTTGCGGTTCCGAATCTGTTCTTAGAATACGCGAAACTATACGTCATACAGTTAACCCCCCTTAAAGACAACGTGAAAAAGTCTTTTTTTTACCAAAAAGTTACTTTTAACTCCTGGAGGTATGGCAGTTCACCCAACTAAATTGTACTAGATTAAGTTGATCCCAGGGTATCCTGGGGACAAATGATCGAAACATACTCCGATCATTTGTATTAAAGCAATGGACCTCGAAAGTCCCATTGTCGAAAATGGACTTTGACCTATACTTTATTTTTACGCAGTTGTTCGAGTCGAATTTTTAGTGAATATAGTTTTGGATCTTGGGATGTTTTCCAAATCATAATAAAATACAAAAGTGAAAAAGTCAGCGATTTTGTCACTTTTTGAAAATTTTGACTTTCGAAATCCCATTTTTGTGCTAGGTCACGTGTTAAGAATTCGTGATCGATTCTTTGAGAAGAGTTGAAGCTGAAGTCATGACACGTCGAATAAGCCCACTTTCGAGCCAGTCGGACATACTTCCCGAAATCATATTTTTGACTTCTAGTGATAATAACTACATAGCTGGTTAGGAATTCGGAGTCGACCAATTGAGAAGAAATGTAGCTGATATCCGTGTGCATCGAGTGAGATCAATTCCGACCGAAATTGGACATTTTAAAATATTGTGAAATATTAAATTGCCATTTTCTATTTTGTTGTGATTTAGGTAACATGCCAAGATTCCAAAGTATGTTCAATAAAAATTCGACTCGAAACAACTGGGTAAAAACTAAAGTTCAGTATAGGTCAAGGTAAAGTTTGTCCATTTTGACGCTGTGACTTTCGGGGTCCATAGCTTTAACAAATAATCGTGGGATGTTTTCGATTCTTTTTATGCTTACCCTCCAAGTTTTAGGGTTGTAAAACCTAAATGATTTTTAAATGGTACTTCTGGTGCTACTGCAGATAAATTGTTAAAAATAATTCTACGGGGAATGTAGGGGACATCACGAGGGAAGTCTTACCAAGCCCAACGACGTGGCGTCCACAGTTACCCGCACGGGAAAACTTTATTTGTACATGCTTTTGAAGAAGGAACCAAACTTTTAGGGAATTATGTGGACCCACTACGGTTAAATCAGAGTTTACATCCACATTCGTAGCTTTATGCAATTACATAACGCATGATTTTAGATCAGAAGAACCAGTCAAGGTAATTAGACGACCAATTATTAGAGTAATGAGCCTATCAAGAAAAAACCAAGACGAGGAAAGTGCTGTCAGGAGAATAATTGAACAAACTGTTAATGAAGGAAGGAAGATTCACTGTTGCGGGAAATCAAAATTACGTTTATCTCGGGAATTATAAGTAATGATTTTCGGGTTCTGCGGTTACATTAGACTTTAGAAAATTTTAAGTAACCTACTAGAAAATAAATTGATAGATTATGAAATAATATTCAATAATCACTAGATATAATCCGTGCATATCTTAGATGTGTACTGTAACCCGACTAATG
This sequence comes from Mesochordaeus erythrocephalus, assembly GCA_004367975.1. Classification (NCBI taxonomy): domain Eukaryota; kingdom Metazoa; phylum Chordata; class Appendicularia; order Copelata; family Oikopleuridae; genus Mesochordaeus; species Mesochordaeus erythrocephalus. The sequence goes on from SCLF01083006.1 coordinate 10,477, forward strand.
TAAGGCTCTGATAAAAAAAAAGTATTATTATTAATCCCTGGGACACCCAGTTACCCCCAAGTTACAAAACGGCGGTTAACGGGACTTGGTGGGTCTCATATAGTTTTTTCATCTCATTACAGAATGTCCAAAATTATTGGTTTTGCGCTCACTTCCGGTAAAAATTCGTGGTCAGACATAGCTTTCTTAAGAGGTAAAAACTAAATTTTTTAAAGTGTCAATTCCTAAGTACTTGTAGGTAGTTTTCCACTAGAGGTCGTCTCGGGCAATAATTTAGTGTGATTCGCGATTCAAAATAACCAACTTCCCGTTTTCTAAACATAGTTCCAGAAAATCCCACGTCCAACGTATGTGGGGGGTCGGTAGGGGTGAATCGGCCACAGCATACTTAAAAATCGAATTTTTATGACTAAATACCACAAAAGTGGCAGTTGGCTTAGTGACTGTTAAGCTATCCAACCCCAGAGGACTTAAAAGTTGACTGCAGATTCTTCTATCACCGGGAGTACTAGTTTAAAATGGAGTAACTTTTTCTTGATATCCAGTATTGGGATGACGAGTAAATTATTTGTATTCTGGATGTCTCGTGTTGATCTAGTTTTAAAATTTGGTCGGTGAGAGGGTTGATCTAAGCCAATTGGGTTAACCAAAGGAATAAACATACTTGATCTTTCTATACAGGAACCTGAAGAGATATAAATATATATATAGCTGTCTGTTACACAGACACGAATATGTCTGGCTAATAACATTTGTAGGGTTAAAAGGCCATAGTTAAACTATTCATTGACAAGGCCTGTTAG
>SCLF01083117.1:0-11276 GCA_004367975.1 Mesochordaeus erythrocephalus
ATGGTAACGTTAGATATTCTGCTGTAATTGCAAGTTAGTTGATTGTGATTATAATTTATAATTATTTGATTTAGATTAGGGTTATTTTCCGAATTTTTTTGGTGGCAATAGTTTCTTGTATCCACACAAAAAATATATTCCGGGTTGCAGATATAAACCCGTAGAGATTGTGAGAATTTCTTAGTATTTTTTCGAATTTTAATGGTATTTTAATGGTAAAATTATTGGCAAAATCTTTGATAACATTATTATTGCCATTGATAATACTATTGATAATTTTAATAATAATATATAATAATATATTGGGTATTTAGCAGTCCTTAACAATGTTCTTTCTGACAGCCGTTATTCTTTTTCTATTATTTTATTAATTCTATTATTTTTATTATATTTATTATATTATGTTTTATATTTAATATTTAATATTTAATACAGAATGAGTAAGTCTTATTATGAGCCCGATGTTCTAGATTCTGATTTCGAGTCTCCAATCTCCGCTGAGTTGGAACTGAATTGTAAGTAAATTTGTGAGCGTTAAAAATTATTTATTTCTATTTATTTTATTATTAGTACATCTAATATCAATATTATCATCCTCAACAATAATATAAATATAAATGTAACAATATTAATGCAACCATATTCTAGCGTACTATTACTAATCATTTATAATTTCAGCGTGTAAACCTATGGGTGAGGGTATGGGCAATTCTTTGCCTTCAAGAAATAGTCATAGCCCTATCAGTCCATTAGCTTCAAAATGGGCAACCCCTGTGTGTATGGCAACTGAATGTACTCCTCTGCATGAACAGAGTTCCTCTCTAGATTATATTGGCGAAACCTTGCTCATGCCACCAAGTGTTATAAGTGTACCTCAGCCTAATTTAGATACTACTAGTTGTGCATTAATTAATAGTTGGGCTTCCCCTGTTTATAATCGTACTAAACGTATTACTCGTAAAAATAGTACCAATTTGAAATTAGCACCGCTTTTAAATGAGGATGAGTTTCCTCCTGTCCGGATTAGAAGATTGATTAGAGGGGTATTTGTTGCCAAGAATAATTGTGTATTAAAACTTAGGTTGGAAATTTTATTTTTATTGCCCGTATTAATTCCCAATGATGCCAAGAAACCGCAAATCAGTCTTATTAAGCGTGATATCTTTTTAAACAGTCTGCGTCAAGGGTTAACAGATAGTTCTGAATTAGATTAATTTATATTTATTTGAATTTTTTTGTCTCTAATAGTTTTTTAATTATATTACTGTTGAATAATAAATTAATCTATAGTAGATATCGAAAAATTATTAATGATGCTGAAAGTTTATTCTCAGAGTCACTGTCCTAAACCATTTTCTTCGAAGCCCTGTTGCCGAAAAATTGGTGCCCATCAAGCTCTTGAATGTAAATGCGAAGATTGTTTGTGTTTAATGAGCTTGCAAAAATTACGTGAAGAATTTAATGTTCGCCCAGGTTGCAGTATTGAGAATTTAAGTATGATTTATCTACCGTTTTTCTTTTTATTATCTTATTTAAGGTTTTTATATGGTCAATTTTAAGAATTTGTTGCATGCTACTTTAGTTTACGGTAGTGGGAATCCCAGTACTTTGTTCCATCATAGTGCCGAAGACGATATTATCCATATTATTAGTTAGTAACAATTTAAAGATTATTTGAAGACGATATTATCCATATTATTAGTTAGTAACAATTTAAAGATTATTTATAATATTTTATATTTTAGCGTGGTATTTATATTATCAACTTTCTATTAGTCTAAAGCTACATTTATTAGAAGATACTACAAGTAGTCTATTATATATTGAAGAAATCTTTATGGTACTCTGTGAAAATTTAGGTATTATTTAAAAATTGCTAATATTTAATGTTTTTAATTGTTTATAAATTATTTAGAATTTTAATTTTTATAAATAGGTGATTCTTTTGGTGGACTGGCTAAGGAAGTTTATTGTAGCGTCTTATTTTATCATCCCGGTACATATTTGGCTCGACATGTGTCCTCCGTGCTCCCCCATAAATATCCTCATTTGGTAAAATATCTATTATATTTATTTAGTTAATTTACGTTATTGTCTAAAATATACCAATCACTATTTTTGTATAATAGGCTGGCTATGAGCTTTCTGTTGTTCATACTGATACGGCTGGTTTTGTTTCCGGTTTATCATCCTGGAATTTAACCCGCGATTCTGGCATTTGGCTTACTAAGGGTAAGCAGCTTCTACAATTTTCAGTCCTATTTCTGAATTTCTCACAACTAAATTAAATTATTTATTCTATGATTGATTTACAAATAAAAGTGAAATTTTTGAACGATCTATTGAAAAGATTTATTGACGAATTTTATTGATAAATTAATAGGCTTAATTTTTCTGATAGTCTATTATGTTGGTAGAAAAAGTTCTTGAATTATCCCCTTATACTTTTGATTTCATTTTGGTGTTTCCATTTTCTTTGTCAAAATGTCCAATTACGATGATCTCAAAGTTTCTAGATTATAAATGAGCTAAATTTTTAATTAATGTGTTTTAATATTTGTCTATTATATTTGTAATTATTTTTAGAATTGAAGTTAATTTTTAGAATTGAAGTTAATAGATGGAAATTGTTCTATTATATGTTCGAATAGTTATCCAACATCCCGTTTATTCCGAGAATTATCAACTAAAAAGTATCCCCTCAAGGATAGCAAAAAGAAAAGGTCCAATCTCAATACAGCAGAAAATTCTTTCACTCTACCACTTCTAATAGTTGCTTGTGAGGGAGAGTGCTATAATTCCCATCATGTTGTGATAGACGATTAGCAGTATTTATTTGTCTAACAAAATATTAGAATTATTATATAATTATTAACAATCTATTACAGCTGCTGAGTTATCGCATCTCCTTTTTTATTTATTATTCTATTAGCCTTATTAATATAATTTATATATATAGCTCTAAAGCTGTTCACTGCCAATTCCCACTTTCACCGCTTATCTGTGCTGTCACATCAAAAATACTACTTTATGTTGAGTACTTTGAAATGCTAACCGCCTATCTGTGCTGTCAACATCAAAAATACTACTTTATGTTGAGTACTTTGAAATGCTAACATATTTCTGAGCAAAAAAGGATGGCGTAAAAGAGACAAATTAGAGATCAAAATTGTATAATTATGATTGTGACTTGAGTTGATAACGTTTGTGAATATTAGTTAGCCGGTTAATCGTTTTTACGCATCTAGATATTTATCATGATTCGAATTCTAGTTTTTGTTTTTTATTCAGGATTATTCTTGATTATTCCGATGGATTCGTGTATATTCCTGATTTTTTTGGTTACATTTTCCATAACATCGACAAATTTTTAACTCTAATAGAATAATTCCTCCTATAGTGATCGCGGTCTGTTAATCTTATTATTAGTATTTCGAAAATAGGTGGATAATCAATATTTCTCGATTCTATTAATATTTTGATGTGTATTAGGTTAAAAAACTACTTATTATTAGCAAATATATATGTTATTGATTCTATTAGCATTACTAAATTGAATCCATTTATAATATCTCAGCAAGGTTAATACCGCTGAGAGTTAAACATGGTCTGACATCAGCCCCCTTAATCATTGAAATTCGTTATTTCATTGGCCAAAAATCTATTGCGTAGGTTGAGCTACAGAAAACTCCTGTATGCATTTCTCGGTATCAAACGGCTTCCGACCTCTTTCGGCGAAACATCGAAAATACGAAACCACAGAAGAAATAGAGGAATATCCCCCTAGCCGAATCGAGAAATTATTAATAGTTACGTTCCAATTTATTAGCCGACGAAGATATTTAAAGATGCAGCGGGTTTATCATAACCGAGTTGTCACCAATCGACAAAGGTAATTTTATGGTTTTTTTCAGAAAATTTGACTAACATTCCAATTAACACTGACAAAGCTATAGATTGGAAGAGAAGAATTATCGTTGTTGTTGTATATTAGCGAATATTAGCTAATTAACGATTTATGTTGATCTATTTGATATTTTTTATATCAAAAAGACCATTTTTTTTGAACTTGAAATTGCCGTTTTTTCAAAAATTGGCAAAATTGAGAAACATTATCGTTGTTGTTGTATATTAGCGAATTAACGATTTATATTGGTCTATTTGTTATTTTTTATATCAAAGAGACCATTTTTTTTTTGAACTTGAAATTGCCGTTTTTCAAAAATTGGCAAAATTCAAATATTAGAAAGTTAGAATTTGAATAGTTTGTTTATAATTCTTCTCTACTATAATTGACCTTGTTCCATGTGTTCATGTCTATTAACCTGGGTATTTTAGATTTATATTATATTTTATCATGACTATATTGTCATATATAATATAATATTAAATTATCTATTAATCGCATTTTATTAGAAACCCAAAAATATTTTAAGGACCATGAATTTGGCTGTGGCGTCTTTGCAGAATCCCGCTGATTCTTTGTTGGTACGATTTCGGTCTTGGGAGCGATATTTGGAGCTGGCGTCCCGATATGATTTTCCCCAATTAAAGATATTGGTAAGTTTTAACATTCGTATGTTTATTTACTTTTAATCTACTTTATTGGTTTAGTGTTTTATAATTTATTTATTTATTAGAAATTCTATTATTTTCTCTGATGATTGGTAGCATTCTTGATTAAAAAAATTCCAATAATTTAAAGACTTATGGGTTTTATGAGCTCGAACTGATTTTTTGTTGCTATTTTCACGTAATATAATTCATAGTGGTTGGTCAGTAAATTTACAAAAACGATTACATACTAGGTCAAGTATTTATAGTTTGTGTAGGGGTTTATTATTTTCATTCTTTATAATAACCTTAAGTCTATATATTCTAATTTAAACTTCTAGATTCTATTTTATTTAGATTGTCGTTTTTACAAAAATGGCAAAATTCGCATTACAATACTCCAATGGTAAATGTATATTTCGTATCACAATATATATGCGACTTTTTCATTGTCGTAATGCGGCAAAATTCGCATTACAATACTCCAATGGTAAATGTATATTTCGTATCACAATATATATGCGACTTTTTCATTTACAGTTCCAATTTATTCAAAATTGCCGTTTTTACAAAAGTAGCAAAGTTAAATAGTAGACTTTAAAATTTTTTAGGAATGTTAGGAATAATTAGCATTTTCATTTATCTATTTGTAAGCTCTATTATTTGTCATTAATATATTTATTTTAGCATGTGAGCACCGTGACTCGCATAATGATAGAATTATCAGGTTCGCCTGATCTTGTCTATCAGGCTAGATTGGCTCTGACCAACATGAATTTGGCTGAATCTGGACGAGCTGTTCTACAAGGCCTTCGACATATAATTTCTCATTTGGAGCAAAACGGGAATTTCAACAGGCTCAATCACAGTAGAGTGGCCAAATGTTGGGGTATTAGCGCTGTTTTTTCCAAAGTAGATCAACCTGCAGTGAGTAGATTCTTATTTTAAGTTTATTAGATATTTTTGAGTTTCTCTCGGTAAAAAAATAAATATACATGTATTATATGTATTTTCATGTATTCATGAAGATTAATTTTATATTATTCTATTATTACTTTGAAATTTACCCTCTATTGTATAGAAATTTGTCTAATGCGATTAAATATACAATTACATGTATTTTCATGTATTCATGAAGATTAATTTTATATTATTCTATTATCATTTTGAAATTTACCCTCCATTGTATAGAAATTTGTCTAATGCGATTAATTATAAGTAGCCTATTTGAATATAATTCTATTGTAGTGTATATTTACTATTTATGTCGAGCAAAATTCTATTATATTTTCTATATTAGTATGATTCTATTTTTGAACTTTTTAAGAATTCTGTCTTAAGATATTAGAATCAATTGTACAAGTGAGTCGGTTGTATACAGTTCCGTTGACCGCCTATGAGGCGACTCGAGTCTGGGATGTCAACTTTCGCCTTGCTGCCGTTGCCCATATGCTGCCGACTGACTTTCCCGTTCCGGGATTTCGAAAATACTTGCAACTCCCGTAAGTCCACTTATACTATTAGAGTCAAAATATAAAAAAAAAGTGCAGTGTATAAATGCACACCTTTATGGATGAAATATTGTTGTTTGTTTTCAAAAATCTTATTAGAATTTTTTGTATATTTCTGAAGAAAGAAGCAAACAGACATAAAACATAGCAGTGTGAAGATCAATCCTGTTGTCCATTTACGAAACATATAAATTGGTAAGTTCATATGTTGGAAGATTGCCAATCATTTAAAATTTATTTCTGCAATTTTATTACTGTATATTTTCTCAATAAATTTAGACTTAAAATATCAATATTATCGCAGGTTCTATCTTTTAACCATGTATTCTACCTTGATTGACCTATTTCATAATTATTCTCCTTATATTTCTATTTTTATAGATTGAAATCATAAGTGCGTCTTATTATAAAGTTAACTCTAATTCTCGCTTAGCATTTCATAGAGTAATAATTAATATATCTTATAATATTCGTTAATGTTAGCGTTTTTCTTATATCCTGTTATTAGAATCTTAGACTGTCTATATTCGCAGTTGTTTGTATATTATCAATTATAGATAGTAATTAATATTAGAATATAATATTATTCTCATTATATATCTATTTATTTAGGTTGCCCGAAAAAGTCTTAATTGGCACTTATGGGCCTTACTGTATTGTAGATTTTCTACAGGAGTCCGTAATCCAGGCTCAAATGTCTACCTCTGAAATATATCGACAAGGAGTGTTGAAAAGTTTAATAGCAGTTAAGCCCCCCATGTCTATTATTTGGGCTAAAAAGTTATCAAAAAATGCTGGCACTGTTATTTGGCAAATTTTATTCCATCTGAGTTCAAAATGTACCAGAAAGGACAACAAGGCCGCACATTGTGGCTGTTTTCTGTGCAATCGTGCTCTGCGAGATTTTTTGATTAGCGAAAAACTGTTGCCCTATGAACTGGTGGCTCAAACAACTCTAGAGTTTTTGCATTCCGTAGTATTAGGTGAGTCCCATTTATTTTTATATTATATAAATAAGATTCACTAATTATTTCAAATATCCATTATATTTTCATAGCTGTCATTACGTATATATATATTTATAGTAGCTGTTCAATATTTAAGTTTGATAAATGTTCCAGATATTTGTTTAGGTCCTATCTGAACTGCTGATTTCTTGATTTATTTTGGTCGTCATCTTATAATAATTTTGTATTCTATTATTTTATTGACATTATATTACTTGATCAATTATATCCGACTACTACCTTTATATATGAGCAATTTGAAATAATTTCTGAATCCAAATATTGTTATAAACATTGTCGCATCCCTGTATTTAAATTTATTTTTAGAAGGAGAACTCGATGAGTTTGATAATATTGTTTTCTTCAATAAGACCGTAAGATTTATTAATGGGTATCACATAAAACTCACTATAGCCGAAGAGGGGGAGAATAGTAGAAAAAATCGTCATTTCGCCCATTCTAGTGCTATACATAGTGTTGTGTCGGTTTTATATCCTAATTTTGATATTGTAAATGATTATTATAATATAAATTTGATGTAAATTTTGCCTTGGGGGCGAAAATTATTAGAATGCATCCATTATTTCTTTGGTCTTGAAAATTGGAGGAAACAATTAGTAGATTGGACTAATGGTGTCGAAGAATTAGATGAGGATTGTATTATTGGTGCAAGCACGGTGGAGTATATCCTATCACAGGGAGATTTAATGGTGGAATTCTACTATAGGTAAATATTTGTAACTTTCTCTACTAAAAATTGTTTTCGGTAAAAAAAACTCTTTCCGAATACTTTTTTTATCTATCGTGTTAGTGTCCGTAAAATATTTATCGTATTTGTTTTAGCCGTACCGACAAACATGTCAACCAGGAGTTTATTGAGATTGCGAAACCCGTAGGAAAAGAAAGATGCTGCAAAATACCCTCTTGTCTTGCTAATATATTCAAGTTCAAATCTACTTTAAATACTATTAGATTTCTAAAGAGACTTGAGAATATAAATATTGATGTAGCTCTACCGCGCAAGGTCACCGACATCAAACACCCTCTAGACCTAAAAGATAGCCACATCCGAATGTACATCACAACCCCCGAAGGGGAGAAAGTACAAAAATGTGGCATCCATAGCGTTCGAGAGGGGTATGAGGAATATTTGGAACCCTACGGTTTGGAGGCCATTGAGGGTAAATTTCTAAATGTGTCCTTAAGTAGTTTGAAAAAGACTGTTAGAATTGTTGAACCGCCAAAATAAATTTTCGAGATTATTCATATCCATGCCTATATCCTCAAAGACATTCTATTATAATTATTTCACTATTAGAGTTAAATATTAATATTAGAATTTGTCTTAGTATTTTTGTGCTATATTTATGTGTCGCTTGTTATAAATATTTATTAGTAATTTATTAGCTTACTGTCGAATTGATGCCAATTAACAACATCGACCTCCATATCGACGTATAATTTTGTTAATATTTTTGTTGGTTGTTTAAGCATTTTTTATATTTTCCACCAACTCAGTACTGCAAGGAACCAAAATGGTCGAATATCCATTTAATTAATAGCATCGACCTCTTATATTTTCGAGTTTTTTATTGATTATTTCCTCAGATTTCTAAATTTCTTTTTGAGCAGCTAAAAAATAATAGAAAATTTTGTAACTTAGATACAGTTAATACTTGATTAAATTTGCAGTTTTACTTGTTAAAATTATATTTAGACTTAATTTCGACTTAATTATAATAATGTTTGGATTTTTAATAGTTTTTACCATTATTTATGTCACACTAATAGCAATATTTAACATTATACTAACAATATCTATATATCGAATAGTAGTTAATTAACAGCATCGACTTACATCACTATCAAGATTACTATTAACTATTTCATTATTATGCAAAACTAGTATTATTTCTATTTGATTGAATGGCTATAGACTGTATTCATTAGAACCTAATCCTATTAGAATAATATGATGTTTTGCTATTCTTCCTAACTGCCCTAAAATACAGCCCCTATCTCACATCTCACTCTGCAGTATATTCTGCCAAACTGCACACCTTCTGCCCACAAATAAATGTATTTTGAAATTAAACAAAAGTTTCGATCATATTTATGCTTTTCATGTTTATTTGAAAAGTATATATAATTGATGTTATATCTGTTATAGATGCATAGTTAAAGGAGTAATTTATAGTTTATCATTACTCTTGTTGTTAGTTGTATATATATGAAATGTTAAAGCTTATTATACAGAAATATTATTGTGTTAGTAAGTTCTAATATAAATATAGCATTATTTATGTACAGCACTATATAATTGGGCATAAAAGTAGGGTTAGTTGGTTTTTAGTATACAAAGATGAGGTATATGGCAACTTCTGTCTGAGTTTGATGGGGCATCCGAATATCAGCGAATGTCAAATATGTAATAATGATATATGAAATATATTATTAGTATGTAGTTTTCCAAAAGTTAGCGAATATAATTATTCTCCTTTTGATGTTAGTAGTTACTTTATAGCCATATTATGTTCATGGAGTCCTCTGGACTGCCTTATTCATTGGTCAAATATAAACAACCAACAAATGCGGGACGAGAAACCAGGAATGCGCGACAAAGGGCCTCAACCACTCAAAAGTCAATTGGATGATATATGTAAGCTGGTAATATATTCTCCTGTTTTCTGCTTTTATAAAAGCATTATAATTTTATTTATTTTCAGCTGCGAATTTATATTATTATTTATCCTGCTTCATCAGCAAAATCGACATATTCGGCAATTATGCCATCCCGCCAATAACCACAGGCATATGGGTTACAATAATTTTATGATTTTTAAAATGGTCTCAAATAGATCATCCATCGCCAGCGCACCCCAGGCTCCCGCCCCCCCTAATAATAGTCCATTAATGCGCAAATCCTGAACTCTTCGAATTGGTCATTATCAATATCCCGACCAAATGATTATTTTTGTGTTAATAATTATTTTTATAATGCGCTTATAAATAGGTTAACATTTTTAACCGAAAGTCGTAATATTAGTAACTTTTATTATATATATTTCTATTATTATTTTTATTAGCTATTTTAGAGAAATAGTTTGACAACGAGATATAATCAGACAGCATTTTGATATCGAAAGCCAGACAGAAATTTTAACCATCTAGTTTATATATATCGAAATATTTGCACATATGGGTTAAAAATGTAATGTTTACAATTTACAGATGAAATTTGGCATAATATTTATATTATCATGTGTTTTGTTAGTTATAATTAAAATGATTGGTCTTCATAAACCATGGTAGGTTGATGGAAATTATATATAATATTTTAGCCATCTAGTTTATATATATCGAACTATTTGCATATATGGGTTAAAAATGTAATGTTTACAATTTACAGATGAAATTTGTCATAATATTTCTATTATCACGTGTTTTGGTAATTATAATTAGAGTGATTGGTTTTCATAAACCATGGTAGGTTGATGAAAATATGTATGATGATTGGTTAATATGTCAGAATGAGTAGAATAATAATATGGCACATAGTTTCCATAATTGTTTTGAATCGTAAATTAGTACTTCATGAATATTTACATTAGACAGATCAGTATGTTTGTCTTTCCATTAGCTATTTATAATAATTTCTTAACGTAGGATTTTAACATGGATAAATGTGGCCATTGCTTAAACTCATCAGTTGATCAAATAATCTTAGAATATAGATATGATGTTTGTTTTAATTATAGTCTTAGTATTTTGTGGTATATATATTTATGCTTAGGTCTAATTATCTTCATCGTATAGACCATCGATTAGGTCATGGTAGGACGGGGCATAAAAGTGGGATAAGTCTGCGAGAATTCTAATTTCATTATCTTCCATTTTTAGAATATTTTCATAATCAACTTTTTTACTTAGTAGTGCAATTATATTATCTACCATTACATTCAGTTTATTATCATTTATAGTGATATTATTTTTGCAAAAGGAGCAGTTTGTCTTTTTGAAATTGATTCTATGATAACATTTTGTCGAGAAAAATAAAGCCACCTGAACGTCGAATTGTTTAGTTCCTAATAGATTACGTATTGAACATGGTAAATCGTTAAACCAACTGGCATGGGCGCCAGGAAATACTTTATGTTCTCTATTATTAATTTTATTATTTTCTATTTTAGTTAGTAGAGTTGGT
>SCLF01083228.1:0-11274 GCA_004367975.1 Mesochordaeus erythrocephalus
CAACACCGGCTGATTTAATGGCCAAACACAGGGCTGCTCTGGCAGCTTAAACAATGATCCACTTCGGATTTGAATACGCGTAATAACTAGAAAATAATTTGGCATCCTTAAATTTAAGAACATTATCTTATAAAGAATATTCTAACCCCTTTTAAGAAGGTTGGTCTATATGATATAAATATTTGATTAATTCACACTTTTGATGCTGGTTCCTAGGTTACTCTCTTAGTTGTCTGCATATGCTCTGGGGCTGGGAGCATGGGTTTTTTCTCAAAAACTGGTATGAATTATGAATATTAAAAGAAAGTTGACCCTATTGTTTTTATTTATGATAATCATTAGTTTCTCGTTAGATATACTCTTGAAACCATTTCTTGTCGATTCTGCTTATTGGCGATTTGGACAAGACTTGTTCCTATTAGGTATCGTTGGTTTGAGCACCTATCGCCTGTTTTTATTACCACTTTCCGAATTTTTAATCGACTTACAAAAAAAGAGTTTATCCCCACCGTTTACACTTTTAAAACATGCCCACCCACTCTGCCAACAGCTTAATACCCCTATTAACAATATGATCAAAAACAATGAGTCTGCGATGAATGATTTCGCCAACTCGGTTGCCCGGTTAGAGCCAATGTCTGAAGAATTACGCCTTACTTATGATGCTATCGCTGAAAAGACGGTAATACAGGATGAGTACTGCGAGTTACTGGCTGGTTCTTTATCTAAGATAAAACAAACAACAGAGTCTCTTTCCACACAATTTGAAGAGATGGAAACAATTACTGTTGATGGTGGACAGGTCGCCATTGAGGCGGAGATTGCGATAACTGAAACTGCTGAAAGTATCCATGATCTAGCAGATGATATCGGTAAAGCTTCCTCTGAGATTGGCCTGCTGAAAGAAGGTAGCGATAATATTCACTCTATTTTAGCTGTCATTCAAGGCATTGCTGAACAGACTAACCTTTTAGCGCTCAATGCTGCTATTGAAGCAGCCCGTGCCGGTGAACATGGTCGTGGGTTTGCCGTTGTGGCTGACGAAGTCCGTGCCCTTGCCGAACAGACGCGGACTTCGGCGAGCGAAGTCGATGAAATGATCCAAGCACTCCAATCTGGTACAAACCGCGTTGTGTCAGCAATGGCAGTCAGTATCAGCAGAACAAAAGAAACCGTCGATAAAACAGAATTTTCCAAAGATAAGCTAGTCCAAATCCATCAGATTATCGACCGTATTAGCCTTTTTTCTCATGGTGCTGGGAAAGCTTTCGCTGAGCAGATGAAGGCTGATTCTGAGGCTGAAAGAACCGTAGAATCCATGATCACTTTAAATGGTATGGCATTAGAAAACACGCAATTTCCTACCATTACGGCGGATGATATTCATGCTTTATGTCAGGTCTTAATAGAGAAATTTAAACATCATGGTTTACAAAAAACAGATTGGCCAACAGTTCGTCGTAGTCAAAATAGGCGTCTCGAGGCAGCTGGTGCAACTAAAGCCGTTGAAGCCGCATAGTCTAAACTATTATTTTTCTGCTGCCATTAGCCTAAGCCACCATGTATGCAACGGAGTTGTTCTTCGGTTCAAACCTTCTCAGAACCCTTTAGAATACAGTTGATAGAACACTCTGGGTCATGACATTACCGTTTAAAACGGGTTTGATGATCTTTTTTTAAATTGAAAAACCGCTCTCCTTTTGCCCGTACTATTACTTATATGTTCGCGACTTTTAAAGCGTCCTGTCGGTATTCAACTTATTTTATAGCGCTAAGGGGATAACACTGGCAGCTTCCTACGTAGGTACGGTTAAAACAGTCGGTGAAACAATGACACGCAGTGTAACGAATGCACATGCTTTTAAGATCTTCATGGATGATGAAGAGCTAGGTGGTAATAATGGTGCTCCCAACCCTTCGTGGCACTACAAGGAACGATGCGATAGCGAGTAAGTCGTGCGAGCGGCCAGTCGGCGTTGGTGATGACAGCCTCTTTCGTCGCGTAGCGAAGAATAGGGCAGTCATGACATCCTCACTCCGTCAGTCGCTTGAGAGCCGATGCATAGCGAGGTGACGAGGAGGTCTGGTGATCATGGTCGTCGTCGAACGGAGTGGAATTAAACCAGGGATGGATTAACTCTTTATCGAGTACGACGACACGCTGGTCGATTTTATTTTGACTTCACATGGCGGTTACTTGAACTTTATGACTTTTTTCATTGCCAATGAAATGGGTATACCCATGGAAGGGACTGAAATCGATATTACGGGCAAATTCGACCCCGCTAAATTTGCAGGATCAGAGATGAGGGGCCATGCTGGTTATCAAAAAATTGCTATTCAGATCCAAGTTAAAAGTAGTGCGCTTGCCGATAAAATTGCTCAGCTATTAGAGGCTGTGGAAGCACGATGCCCTGTCAGTGACAATATAACCAATGCAACACCCGTGAGATTTCTATGACAGCAGTTTAAACTTTGACTTAATGTAGAACTGCCTGGCCTAAGGTTTTAGGTTAAGCAGTCTTATTTTCCTGCCTCCATTAGGCCATCATATTTACCACGAAGCTGTTCTTCGGTTTCGACGTTTTCAGGATCTTTTGGAATACAATCGACAGGACACACTTCAACACACTGTGGCTCATCAAAATGACCGACACATTCTGTGCATAACTCCGGTGCAATTTCATAAATTTCCTCGCCTTGCGTAATCGCACTATTCGGACACTCTGGTTCACAGACATCACAGTTAATGCATTCGTCGGTGATAAATAGGGACATGCTTTACTCCAAGACTTCTTTATGGCGTTGATTTTAACGTTTATTTTGCACAATAGACATGATTAGTTGGCTCATTTGTTATGACAGCCACTCTATTGTTAATGCTTTTAAGCTGACCGTTCGGCTAATGCCTTAGCCACACATGGCGCTACAAAAGCCGATACATCACCGTCCAATGCGGCCACTTCGCGCACTAAACTCGATGAAATATAACTAAACTGTTCTGCTGGTGTTAAGAACATGGTTTCCACATTAGGTTCCATATGACGATTCATGCCTGCTAATTGAAATTCATGTTCGAAATCAGATACTGCTCGCAAGCCCCGTATAATCACTTGGGCTTGTTTTTCTCTTGCGATATCAACCAATAGCCCTTCAAATCCACAGACTTCCACATTCGGTAAACCGGCTAATGTTTTCTTTGCCAAATCGACCCGCACTGCTAACGAAAAAGCCGGTGTTTTGGTGGGATTAATAGCCACTGCAACAATCACATGTTCAAACAGTTTGCTGGCTCGGTTGACCAGATCGATATGTCCATTGGTAATAGGATCAAATGTCCCCGGATAAATGGCTGTTGTCTTCACGCTCTTCGCTCTATTGTATTTTGAAATAAGCAATAGTTTACCGCACCTGCTTTTTTTTCTTTAATTAATTGCCATTGTTCTGGCAAATTAGACATCGCGGTCTGTTTAGGGTATTCCAAGTAAATCAAGGCATTGTCAGCAACACTGTTCGTTTCCATTAATCGCTGTACAGTGTCTGACCAAAAGTCGCCCTGATAAGGTGGATCGATAAAAATAATATCGTATTGCTGTTTATTTTGACTTAGAAAGTCAGTTGCAGCTTGATGATGAACCTGACATTGTTTGGCGCTTAATGTCTGACAATGTGACTCTAACTGGGCTGCTGCCTTCGTGTTCAACTCCACTAACGTAACTTTTTCAGCGCCCCGTGAAGCGGCTTCCAAACCCAACGCACCAGTACCAGCATATAAATCTAGACAGTTTGCCGAACCCACATAAGGTTGCAACCAATTAAATACCGTTTCACGAATACGATCAGAGGTTGGTCTAAGACCCTCCAAGTCTAATACCGTCAACTTTCGGCCTCGCCAGTAGCCTGCAATAATCCGTAAACTGCCTGCTGCTTTGACTTTATTCTCCTTTATCACCCACCATCACCGTTATCATTTTGTCTGGGTAAACACGACGGGCAAAGGCATCTTTAATCTGCGCCACTGTGACGTTACTGACTTTACCTTTAAAGGTTTCTAAATAATTTAAAGGTAGGCCATAAAAACCTATCATCGCCAAATAATCAGCAATTTTACTGTTGCTATCAACGCGTAATGCAAAACCACCGGTAATGTTTTGTTTGGCTGCGGTTAACTCAGCGTCACTTGGACCATTGATAATGAAGGCTTGTAACGTCACTTGCATTACTTCCAATGCTTCTTGCGCTTGGTCATTACGTGTCTGTAGGCCAAATTGATAGGGACCTTGCTGATGCATCGGCCTAAAGTAACTATAAGTGCTGTATGACAACCCCCGTTTTTCACGGACTTCATTACTTAATTGTGACACTAGACCACTACCACCCAGAATATGATTACCAACATAAAGCGTAAAATAATCAGGATCATCTCGGCTAATACCCGGCTGCCCCATCATGATATGGGTCTGCTGTGATGGATAGGCAATATCAATCTGTTTCGCTTGTGTCAAAGCTGACACCCTATTAAGGGGGTTGACCATCTCACCTTGCGGTAACCCTGCCATTAACTGTTCTGCAATGGCTTTCGCTTTGGCCTGGTCTATCGCACCTACTAGCACCACCGTGGCATTACGAGCAACATAATATTGTTTATAAAATTTGTTCAGTGTTTTGGTGTTGAGTTGTGTGACGGCTTCGGTCGTGCCTGTGGGCATACTCGCATAAGGATGATCGCCGTAGAGGTTGCTATAAAAAGCCCGGGATGCCAATGCATTAGGTGATTGTTTTTCAGCTTGCAGTCCCAATAGGACTTGTTTTTGTAGCCGCTCAAATGCATCTTGTGGGAAATCGGGTTGACTTAGCACTATTTCCATCATGGCTAACGCTTTTGAAAGTGCAGGCTCTGCCGTTAGGCTGCGTAAACTCACTCGCGCCATATCACGCTGTGATGAATTGTTGAAGTTTGCACCAATATCTTCAAAAGCAGTGGCAATTTGATCAGCGGATTGACCCCCTGCTCCCTCACTTAACATAGCATTGGTTAACAGTGCTGTACCCGGTAAATCTTTATCTTGTGCTGAACCTGCATCGAACACGACTTTAAGATCGAGCATTGGTAGCTCAGGTGCTGACACATAATAAACACGCGCCCCATTACTGGTTTTCCAGTGTTCTATGTTTGGCCCAGCATTGACATTCAGTGTCAGTAATAAAGCAATGAACCCCAATATTATTTTAGTGACCATGTCGGCCTCCTGCAGTTGCTTGACGACGTGGTTTCCCATCCAACGGTTGTGGTAATAATTCCGCGACTGTTAGGGTTTTATCTATAAAGTATTTTTGGGCAACGGCTTGCACTTGCTCCGCTGTCACTGCTTGAATATTTTTGACATAGTCATCACTCAAATGCCAATCTAAACCAACCGTTTCTAGCATGCCTATTTGCATTGCTTGATAAAAAACACTGTCCCGCTCATAAACGGCATTAGCAACAACTTGGGTTTTAATCCGTTCTAATTCTTGTTGACTAACGGCTTCGGTTTTCAATGTCTCTAACTGTGTCATCACGGCTTGTTTCAAATCGACAATACTGTGTGCTTTCGTCGGTGTACCAGCGACTAAGAACAAATCATCTAATCGTGAAAACAAACCGTAGCCAGCACCAATATTGGCTGCCACCTCTTCGCCTCGGACAAGATCACGTGAGAAACGCGCACTGGCACCACCATCTAAAATACCCGCCAGCATTTCTAATGCATAAGGTTCCCAAGCTACTTCTGCCGTTTTCACAACGGGCACTTTCCAGCCCATCATGAGATAGGGCAATTCTGCTGGTGCTTGTACTTGAATTTGGCGTTTTCCCACTTGAGGGACTTCAACTTGTGGTTTAACAATCTCGGTCACTTCTGGTTTTAAGTCACTAAAATATTTTTTAGCCAGTTGATATATTGCTTCCGGTTCGACATCACCCACAACCACAATGGTAGCGTTATTAGGCGCATACCATTTTTGATACCAATCACGTAAATCATCGGCTTTGTAATGGTTAATATCACTCATCCAACCGACCACCGGATGATGATAAGGACTATTCATGAAAGCAGCCGCGTTAAAGGCTTCGCGTGTAAGAGAAGTCGGATTATCTTCGGTTCTCATTCGACGCTCTTCCGCGACGACTTCACGTTCTTTTAATAATTCTGCTTCGTCGATAACCAGTTTTCTCATCCGCTCGGCTTCAAGACGGAAACTAACTTCAATCCGAGCGGCTTCCATCGTCTGAAAGTAAGCGGTGTAATCCCGGCCTGTAAAGGCATTTTCGCGCCCGCCATTAGCAGCAATAATTTTAGAAAATTCGTTGGGTCCTAAGTTTTCAGTGCCTTTGAACATCATATGTTCAAGTTGATGTGAGATACCGGTAATCCCGTTATACTCATAACTTGAGCCAACCTTATACCAAACCTGAGTCACAGCAACGGGCGCTCGGTGATCGGGTTTAACAATCAGTTTAAGGCCGTTATCAAGTCGATACTCCACCACATTGGCAAGCACCATTGTCGGTGAGGCAATGAGAAAACCGC
Organism: Mesochordaeus erythrocephalus; assembly: GCA_004367975.1. Lineage (NCBI taxonomy): Eukaryota > Metazoa > Chordata > Appendicularia > Copelata > Oikopleuridae > Mesochordaeus > Mesochordaeus erythrocephalus. Next base: position 6,573 of record SCLF01083228.1, read on the forward strand.
ACACTAAGGTTATTTTTTTAAGCATCTGCATTTATAGTTCCATGACATGATAAAATGAGCTGTTGCAGTGTAACGACAAGAACACATTATGTTTAGTTTCCTAAGAAAAAAAGACACTCAGGCTGACAATACACCTCCTGGTGACGTACAAGCAGATGAGTCAAACAAATCATCTTCTAGCGTCACAGCCGGTGCACCTGCAGATGAGAAAAGTAGTCTGTTTGGCCGATTAAAGCAACGGTTAAGCCGTAGTAGCTCAAAATTAACCAGTGGCTTCGCCTCTCTATTCTTAGGTAAGAAAACCATTGATGATGATCTCTTAGAAGAGCTCGAAACTCAGTTGTTAGGTGCTGATCTCGGCATCGATGCGACTCAAACCTTGATCAAAAGCCTTACCGATCGCCTTGCACGCAACCAACTGCGAGAGAGTGAGATGCTATTTGCAGCATTGCGTGATGATATGGTGGCCTTATTAGCACCGACACAGCAGCCTTTAGTTATTCAGCAACAAGATACTCCTTTCGTTATTTTAATGGTTGGCATTAATGGTGTTGGTAAAACAACAACGATTGGTAAATTAGCTAAACAATTTCAAAACGAAGGTAAAAGTGTGATGCTGGCAGCTGGCGATACCTTCCGTGCTGCCGCTGTTGAGCAATTGCAAGTTTGGGGCGAGCGGAATGATATCCCTGTTATTGCGCAGCAAAGTGGTGCCGATTCTGCCTCAGTTATCTTTGATGGTTTACAAGCCGCGAAAGCAAAAAATATTGACATTCTGATTGCTGACACGGCAGGTCGCCTACATACCCAAGCGAATTTGATGGAAGAACTGAAAAAGGTAAAACGGGTAATGGGGAAACTCGATATTGGTGCACCACACGAGGTCATGTTGGTATTAGATGCCGGCACGGGACAAAATGCCTTAAACCAAGCGACACAATTCCAAGAAATCGTTGATGTAAGCGGTATTACACTCACTAAGTTAGATGGCACAGCAAAAGGCGGTATTATTTTTGCGATTGCGAAGAAACTAGGGTTACCGATTCGTTATATTGGTGTTGGCGAAGCGATTGATGATCTGCGCCCTTTCAATGCTGCTGATTTTGTTGATGCTTTATTAGGACGTGAAACCTAATTCATGATTCAGTTTACTGATGTCTATAAACGCTACTCGAACCGGCATGAGGCTTTATCAGGACTGAGTTTGGAATTAGCTCAAGGCGAAATGGCTTTTTTAACGGGCCATTCTGGTGCTGGTAAAAGCACGCTACTTAAGTTAATCGCACTTATTGAACGCAGTACGCATGGACAAGTTTTTGTTAATGGTCAGAATTTAAGCGGCATCGGCAAACGTAAAATCCCTTATTATCGCCGGCAAGTCGGCTTAGTTTTCCAAGACCATAATCTGCTTCACGACCGTACAGTCTTTGATAATGTTGCCCTTCCCTTAGTAATTGAAGGTGTCAATCATCGTAACATTGGCCGGCGAGTACGAGCTTCTTTAGATAAAGTAGGGTTACTCAGTAAAGAAAGGCAGTTACCGATTGCCTTATCTGGTGGTGAGCAACAACGGGTGGGGATTGCTCGGGCTGTGGTCAGTCGTCCGCCTATCTTACTAGCCGATGAGCCAACAGGTAACCTCGACCCCGATTTATCACGCGATATCATGCAGTTATTTCAGCAGTTTAATCAGGTTGGTGTCACTGTTTTTATTGCCACTCATGATTTAGAACTCGCTAAGGCCATGCCTTACCGTCACATTGTACTTGAAGGTGGTCGCTTAGCACCTGGCCAAACCCAGCCATGAAAAAGAGGTTTTCTTCTAATGTGAAAAACTACTTGTTACGTCACTTGCAAGTGATGCTATTTAGCTTAGGGCAACTTTGGCACCAGCCTCTTTCCAGCTTAATGACAGTAGCTGTGATTGGATTTGCTTTGGCATTGCCTGCCAGTTTGTTTGTGTTATTACAAAACGTCAATCATGTCAGTGGTGAATGGGATGATGCAAGCCAAATCAGTTTGTTTCTAGAACAAGACCTTTCCAAGAAACAAATTCAGCAATTACAAAGTAAGATCGTAGCTTGGCCGACTGTGGGCGAACTTAACTATCAAACTGCAGAACAATCTTTAGATGAATTTCGAACCTTGTCAGGGTTAGGTAGTTTATTAGATAGTTTGCCCGATAATCCGCTGCCAGCCGTTATGACCCTTTTTCCTACCGACAATAATTTATCTGATGATGTTATTCAGTCGCTACTACGCGACTTATCAGCATTACCCGAAGTTGCCCAAGCCCAACTAGATATGGCTTGGTTACAGCGTTTACGCAGTATTAATAAATTGCTTGAACGGGGAATTAGTTTATTAGGATTATTACTTTCTTTGAGCGTGTTGCTGGTAATTGGTAATACCATTCGACTTGCGATTCTAAACCGCCAATCAGAAATTAAAGTGATGAAGTTAGTCGGTGCTACTGATCGCTTTATCAGACGACCTTTCCTCTATACCGGGTTTTGGTATGGTTTGATTGGCGGTTTATTCGCTTGGAGTACATTGTTATTAGTACTGAGCCTATTAAGCCAACCCGTCCATAATTTAGCTAGCCTGTATGTCAGTGAGTTCAACTTGCAATGGTTTACAGGCTTATTACTCTTTTATTTACCGCTGGCAGGCATTCTGCTTGGTATTGTTGGCGCCTGGATAGCCGTTGGCCGTCATTTGCATGCCATTGAGCCAAATTAAAACTGTTTTGCCCTTGAAAAATGGAACTTTGTGCCCATTTTTATGTTCTTAGGATGTAGTTCAAGGCGATAACTTCATGTTATTATTCTAGGAATAATTTTTAGGAAGGTCTCTACATGACAACAGCTGCAGCATCATATGAGCTTGCTTTAGCCTCAATCGGCAGTATTGATTCGTACACGAATCTTGTCCATAACATTCCGATTTTAACGGCTGAAGAAGAATACGATTTAGCAACACGTCTCCAGAAAGATGGCGACCGTGAGGCTGCACAACGCCTTGTCCTATCACATTTACGTTTCGTGTCTCGTATTGCCAGAGGCTATAGTGGTTATGGTTTACCTGTGTCTGACTTGATGCAAGAAGGTAATATCGGTTTGATGAAGGCCGTAAAACGATTTGACCCGACTAAAGGTGTTCGCTTGGTATCCTTCGCTGTCCATTGGATCCGCGCTGAAATTCATGAATACGTCATTAAAAACTGGCGCATTGTAAAAATTGCGACCACTAAAGCCCAGCGTAAATTGTTTTTTAACTTACGTAGCGCTAAAAAACGCTTAGGTTGGTTAAACCAAGCTGAAGTGGAAGCAGTAGCAGAAGAGCTTGGTGTGACGCCTGATAATGTGATGGATATGGAACGTCGCTTAGCACAGCCAGATGCCTCGTTTGATTTGCCCGTTGATGAGGATGATGATAATACTTTTTCACCCGCAGCTTATTTAACAGGGCCTGAATACTCCGATCCTTCTTTGCAACTTGAACAAGTTGACCAGAAAAACTATCAAGAGCAAAAATTAAATAATGCTTTAGCAACACTCGATGCGCGTAGCCAAGATATTTTACGCCAGCGTTGGTTAAATGAGGAAGGTAAGGTGACATTGCACACTTTGGCTGATCATTACCAAGTGTCTGCTGAGCGTATTCGTCAGATTGAAAATAACGCACTTAGAAAATTAAAAAAATTAATGGTTTAAACCTTTGTTTCTAGAATGCTTTAAATAAAAAAAGCCCGCTTTATGTGGGCTTTTTTGTATTACGTTTTTATCCTTGAGTACCTCTGGCTATCAAGCCCTTTCTAGCACAAAGGAGACGACTATTAAGATTGATTGGTTTTCAGCCTTACTCGTCACCTTATTGATAATAACATTGTTAGCATTTTTCTTCGGGTATTTTCCGTATCCTTATGGTTGGATTGTTATTACACTTATCCTTATCGCTAGTCTGGTGATCCCCCCGAAAAACAATTGAAGTCAAAAGTGGAATTTTCTCTTATGCTGAACCGCAGGAGACTATTCATGAAAAAAGCACATTTTAGCGACAGCCAAATATTAGCTATTTTAAAACAAGCCGGAAACGGTGTGGCTATCTCTGAGCGATGCCATGAACACGGCATGAGTGATTCAAGTTTTTATAAATGGCGCCCAAAATATGGTGGTATGGATGCATCATTGATGGCTAAAGAAGTAAGGGTCAATTGTGATGTCAGTATAAGCCTTGTCTGTCGTGTTTTATTCAGCCTGGAACCCCGCCACAACATGCCTACCTTGAGCGGTTTAACCGAACCGTAAAGTATGACTGGCTAAGCCCGTCTATTTATCGAGATAGTGAAGAATTTCAGAGCAGAGCGACGCAATGGTTGTGGACTTACAATAACGAACGACCTAATATGGGATTGGTGGTATTACAGCTATTCAGAAATTGAAATTAACACAGAGAAAAATGTTGACTCTTGAGCTCCATTAATAATGGGGGGATTACCGCACCACTTAGCGTTGTTTGTGATTTATTTGAGATGAAGTGCTCCAGCGACTACAGGTAAGTTCAAAGAATCCAGACTATCGATATAGACCGATTAGAGTTGAGAGCTGCAGTCAGTGAGCAGCATCGAATAAGCCGAGGCTCTGCAGGCAGCCGCTCTATCGTCGGCATGTTGGCGACAGGCGGCATCAAGTTTGGTCGA
>SCLF01083339.1:0-11268 GCA_004367975.1 Mesochordaeus erythrocephalus
CTCGGGGGCCTAATTAATGTGTCACGATTTAGTTTGGTGAGCTGCCATGCCTCCACGAGTTAAAATTAACGTTTAAAAAAAGGTCTCTTTGACCTGGTCGTCTTTAGAGGGGGTTAACTGTACGAGAACGTATATATTGGGACATTCTGAAAATAGATTCGGAACCGCAATATACGTTTGTGTGCACCCTGATTGGGGGGGGGCAACTTCGGATAGCCGTGTTACAGGGGGTAGGGGTTAGCTTTTGATAGGCGTGTCGTAGTTTATTTGCAACCTGTTTATCTTCTATTTATGTTTTCTCATTGTGTTTTCCGAATTTCGGGTCTACATTATAATCAAAACGGCAATTTTCGGGTATGAACTCAATCATCCATATAATATTAATTAAAAGTAACCAAACTCAAACAGCCCCACCACCGATGATTCCACCTCCGATAATGGTTCCGCCAATACTTGGACCACCGCCACCACTTATAACTCCATCAACCAGTCACATGATTCCACCGTTACGTTCCACATCTGAAACGTTTCCTGGGCCAATTTTGTGCGCCGATGCGCCGCCTCCACCACCGGGTGGTCCATTCCGGCCATCAATGATACCACCACCTGGCCCACCGCCCGGGGGGCCGCCAATCCCACCAGGGGTTCCGCCACCAGACGTGTTACGTAACTTACCTCCAGAATTGATGAATATTCTTCGTCATATACCCCCACCCTCAATATCTTCAAATGATTTGCCCCAATTTCCCCCACGATTCCCGTCAAATAATCAACAATTTTCACAACCACCACCACCGCCACCCCAACCGCAACAGACAGCGCAGCAACAGCAACCAACTTCACACTTTGTCTCGGGTGACTTGAACCACAACTCTACATTTGAGCCTTTTAGGTTGGTTGTCGAGGTTTATATTTTACTGGACTTAGTTCTAGTTTGGTTTGAAATATTTCCAACTAAAGCAGTATCTATGATGTTAATTTAATATGGGAACTTCCTAAATCAAGTCACTAAGTTGACAGGTTTTATAATGGTTGGTTTGGGCCAGTTTTAGTGCTATTGAGTGCTTTCCATATATTGAGAAATTTCCAAAAAGTATGCACTCCCAGCAATAAGTTCTCATCTCCAAATGCAACATTCATGAATGTTCACTGAATATTCAGTTTTGGGAAAAAGTTTGGACCGTACACCATTCGACATAATCAAAGTACTGTAGTAGATTTTATGCAAATTTATTATTTCAATATTAGTATCACAATTCAACACTCGATATTCAGGCCCTTCCAGCCTCATGCGATACAAACGACAAAGCCATATTCGCCACCGATGACGTCATCGTCCAACTTTGATCAGACCAACTCGTTGTTGGATTCAAATAGGAACGATGCAACCGATTTGTCTTCAGATTACAAACCGTCATTTTCTAACAGCTGGTCACGTGCGCCTGGCCCATCATCTAGATCACCAAATGGATCGCGCGATCGGCTTATTCGTCCCTTTGACAATTACAGAAGTGATCTATTTTTCCCATCAATTAATCAAAAGCCAGTTTTGGATCCCGATTCCTATGACAGAAAAATAGAATCGGTTAGGTATGTAAAAGTATAAAAATCGTTAAGTGACGATATTTACGTGAAGACGGGGAATTCTGACTGTTGTGATTAGGAACTACATTTAACATTAGCCTTTCCCCCTTCTAAAGTAAATACCCGATACTACAGTTTCAATGAATATTTATGGTGAATAGGGAAATAGAGCTTGAATTTTTGACAGTAATTGTTTCGGTAAGATTATAGACTCCAATTTATTTTGTATTTTTACCCACATTTCTGTATATTTAAAGATATGACCCTCAAACGGGTCGTAACCTCTGCTGGAGCGGTGCTGTACTGAATTTGCCAATATACCACCTACAAATAATTCATATATTTTTGTCGTACTTTTAGACCGGAGTATCACCGGAAGTGGAAGCTAAAAACCGGAACTTAATATTTTCTAATCGGGAATCACACCAAATTGTTACGGGGAGATATTTAATAGAAAAGTATCTTCAAAAAATGTAAGTACCACGTGGTACTTAAGAAATGACAAATTAATTAATTCGTATTTTAGGATTTAAGAGAGCTATATCTCTTAGTAAAACATCCAGCAGTATTTCCGTACAGAATTTTCATGCGGACATTTTAGGATAGATAGATCCACATCTTTTATCACCATACTCGATACTTCTGAGAATAATGGTTTAATTGCAGACTAACTTGCTGAAGAACTGAAAATCTGAAAATCATAGCCAAAATAGAGTTGACTCAAGTCTAGTAGGAGAATATAAAGCCAAAAAGGTGAAACACGCTTCAAAATCTAGAGTCATACGCCCACTCACTTCTCTTTAGCCCATCAATCATTTATTTTAGCTATATATTCACCTATCAGACTAGAGTCAACTCTATTTTGGATATCATAATTTTAATTTACCAATTAGCGTAATATAAAGAGTTTCAATTGCCCAGTAAACTCGTCTGCAATTGAGCGACTATTCTCAAAAGTATCTGATATGGTGATTGGGCAAACGAACCGACTAATACACATGCGTGGCAGCTCACCGAATTAAATCGTGCTAGATTAAGTAGGACCCTGGGCATCCAATAAAAGTATCCAAAACATACTGCGATTTTAAAGTTATGGACTTCGAAATTCACATTGTCCAAAATGTATTAAAATATATATTTATTTTCATGTGCGGGGATTGGTCAATCTCGCGCGGATCGGGACAGATAAAAATTCGAAAGTGGACGGGGATTCAAGTTGAAAATTGGGACGGGGACCGTTGGGATTAATCTCTTTTCAACACCGATTTGACCACCTGGAAGACTTAGTTCTCTAAGTATGGCTTAAGGAAGCACAGCCATAATCATGGCCAACTTGCGTACTCAACAAGTCAAAATTTGTCACGCTTGAACTTAGAAATGTCCCGCATTTTGATAAATTTTCCATCGTGACCCTCATCTGCAAAATCACTGTTTAAGGTGTTGACAGTATTGATATAATGGCCTCATGAACATTCCCTAGGTGAATACTCCCTGGATGGATTAATATTATGACCTAATATTAATCGTCTAGAGCGTTAGGCGAAGTCGGAGAGTATTTCATTTGCAAGTTGTAAGGCTCGGGTTCGATTCCTAGTTTCGTCACAGAATTTTGAGGATACTTTCATGAAATTTGATATATGATCCCTTTTAGCCACTAAGCCAGCAACTATACTGATTTGGTCACCCTACATTAAAGGCTGGTCGATTTATTTTGGCGTGTTGTATTTAGTCATAAAACAACCCTCCCAAACCAGCTTTAAAAGAAATATAGTTAAAATTAGACATGATTTGGGACCAAAGCGATAATGGCCGTGTTTCCCATGGGGTTAAAACAATTAAAAAAGCCAGTACTTATTGGACTAACGATACATATTTTGAATACTAATTAAAAGTTCAGTCAACTGTGGGATCCAAAATCCCCTCGTGGATTACCAAACGCCTCGTCACGTGAAATATGGGCCCCAATTCGTCCCCAGTCGCCGATCACAACGCCCCTCGAAACAATGACTGAAAGGTTCCTGGAGTCATTGCCGAATGAATAGAGTTATCACGTGGTTTCAATATCCTCTCCTCCCTCCCTCTCTCTGTTCGTCAACGTTCAAATCGCCCAATATGGGATTTCATCAAGTCTTCATTTATTTATAGTTGAAATCTATCATTCGCTAGCATAATTTTTATGGTCACGCGACTGGTATTTGTGTGTGCCTTCCAATTGTATCAGCCCTTTAACTGCACTGGGCTCCCATATGATCATCCAATATGATCTATGTCTTTGAGATTTTTTATTGGGCATATGATGGTCGTGTGAGAGTAACTAAGATTAACCCACAGCGTAAATACGTTGGTGATCAGTCTTAGTTGACCGTTATATAGCCCCTTACACGATATGGATCACGTTCGTCAAAATATTAGGCTAATTGACACATTAATACCTTTTTATTGGTATTAGCTGGTATAACCGACATTCCATGAAAGACTGGTTGCCCGTTGATATCATTGTAATGTAATTGTCGCACACCCATAAATTAGCCTATGGTGAGATATATATCTCGGGGACCTTCCAGATTTTTTACATATTTTTATTCAAATTATCAAGTCGAGTTAGGGTCGCTTCCATAATCTCTCATTTTCCCAAATGAAGATCATTGATTTTACAATCACCAAAGACTTATATTTTTGTTACCCACTAATTACTTACATACAACCGAAAACCTATAATATTGCACGATAAAACATATTTAGGACCATTCCTAGTCACTATTTACGGAATACCAAAACGAATTGGCCTTCAGTAGTCATCGTCCTTCCGCTTGCAGATAGAGATTTTTCTCTGTACATAAACGCGTTATACGTATTTTAGGATTTATTGAATTGAAAATATGAACATATAATCACAAATTGATAAAAATTAATGGATATTTATTTCATGGTCGCTGGTTAGTGCGAGTCACCAGAAAAGTTATAATTTCTTAACGGCTCAACCTTTTATTTTCTGACAGATTGAGTTCTTTTTTGACAATTACTAACACATTTTATATTGATATTCGCCATTAAGTTGGTATGGTATTTTTTTGTATTTATTATGTCACTGGAAATTGTTTTTGTTTAATACAGTTGGTAATTTCTATAAAATAACTAGTTATTTTTCTAACTGGTAGCCTATTCTGTAGTTTAAATTCACGATACATTTCTGGTGTCCTCAGTTTAATAATATATTTGATTAATGTGGTTGCAAGCTGATCTACATGGTAGAAACGTGAAACAGCTACCATCACTAATCTTATTACGACTTCATTCCAAATGAGAGTTTTATTCATGTAGCAACTCATAAAACGACGTATATCTGACTGGTCCTTGAGCTGTAATGTTTTTTCCAAAAATGACGGACGCTTTTTTTCCTTTTGTAGTTAACACTCTGTACTTTTTCAAAGTTTGATTCTTATCCTCCTCGTTTTTCTGCATAATCCAGCTGTATTCTAGATTTACTCCCGATTGGCTCATTATATACAACTGTATGTAGTTATGTCTCACAATTGGGTAATACTCCATAAATCAACGTAAAAACGTTTCGTTTCTGAATAAAGTATATTTTTGTGAGCACAGTAATACGCTTAATAGTAATATGAAGAAGTGTCAAACAAATCCAATTTTTGGACACAGCTGTATATATTAACAGCCACCAAGCGTGTAATTGTTTGTTGTAGCTGGTGATAAATCCATATCACACTTTTGTTTTATTTTAGCGAATTATCTCGAATAAATCTCAAGGTATGCTAGTTTGAAATTAGGTAGTTGAGGACCACATGAGCGTACACAATTGTATAGTCATGCGACCCTGGCATTAAAAATGGATTTTTTCTATGTCTGTATATATGGTTTACGATAATTATCTATCAGCCACGCTTAGCAATTGAAGCCCTATATTCTAGTTTAGCCGTGACGTTAATAATTCGTATAAAACGAAAGTAATAAACAGAAATCTAAAAAACAAACGTAAAATTTGTATACTTACTACTGTTTTGTCCTTCTCGTAATTGTTATTAACAATACGGTTGGTTAATACTGGGACGAGTATATATATAACCTAAATAACGTTGACCATACAAATAGTTTGCAGGGCGTAAGAAAATAGATTAAAACTAACCTCTGGCACGTTTATTCCACTTTACTAGGGAACTTACCGTATAAATGTCAAAGAAGGAATTTAGGAGTAAAACGTTAATTGAATGGTAAATTATTCACAACAAAGTACATAACTTTCCAGGTGAAAATTAAAAAAAACATGAAACGGTTCTGTTGCTTTTTACTCGCCCATTTCCACGTACATATTTAGCTAGGTACATATTGGGCTTTCCTTAAATTTTATAGTTTATTAAAAAACCTGTCTCCGGTTAATTTATTTTTGTCAAAATTTTACTAGCTTGAAAAGACTACCTAGAAACGAAAAAAAAAAACAAATTGCGCGTCATTTCAATGAGCTAAATAATAGTCGTAATCAATGCATTTGCCACCAATAAAGGACCGTAGCTTCCTGCCTAACATGGAGAAAAAAAATCTATGTTATTTATTTGATCTAACTTCTGTTTTAGAACATTGTAACGGATTTCGGACCACGTGGACCAGTAGCTACAAAACTCTTTATTACACAATATTGTTTCAGCATAACGATGAATATAACATTAGGAAAATTGGACCTTTTTGACGCAGTAATTCAACTTTCAAACATTTACCGTTAAGCTATTGAGATGAACCGTTTCATCGATATAATTTTCTTCCTCAACCCACTGATTGAAAATATGACCACCATCATGTTACGAAATAAGAATATTAGTATAAAAACTCATACAAGATATTCCGGTGGTCAAAATATAAAGTTGTATTGTGCGCCCTGTAAAAACTTAACCAGACTTAATGAGTCTTATAGAGTTTTTTCTTTCGGTTCCGAATCTGTTCTCAGAATATCCAACATTATAGGGCGTCGTACCGTTCTCCTGGGGTATGACAGTCCACCTAACTAAGTTCTACTAGATTAAGTAGACCCAGTGCATCCAACAAAATCATCCAAAACATACCCCGATTATTTGTTGACACCTATGGACCCGAAATCATATTGTCGTAAATGGACAAAACTGGCATTGACTTATACTGTATTTTAGTTTTTACGCAGTTGTTTTGAGTCTAATTTTTAGTGAACATACTTTGGGATCATACCAAATCGAAAAGTGAAACATTCGTGATTTTGTCACTTTTTGAAAATTTGTATTTTAGGACTTCCATTTTTGGGCGCGTTAAGAATTCCTTTGGGAAGAATACAATCTGGAGTGATGACGCATCACTGCTGAGCAAATAGGACATACTCACCGAAATCACATTTTTGACGTCGAGTGGCTATACTGCATAACGGGTTAGGAATTCGTGGTCGATCACTTGAGAAGAAATGTAGCTGACATCCGTGCGCGTCGAACGAGTTTAATTTCGTGGGAAATTGGACAATTTAAAATATTGTGAAATTGTATGCCAATTGGAATACCAAAATGTAATTTCAGGAAGTATGTCCGATTGGCTCGAAATTGAGTTCATTCGACGTGTTATGAGTCCAGCTTCAATCCTTTTCAAAGGATCGACCCCGAATTCTTAACAAGTGACCTAGTTATAGCCCAAAAATGGAATTCCTAAGGTACAAATTTCAAAAAGTGACAAAATCACCCATTTTTGACTTTTCGATTCAGTATGATTTAGAGAACATGCCAAGATCCCAAAGTATGTTCAATAAAATTCGACTCGAAACAACTGCGTAAAAACTAAAGTTCAGTATAGGTCAAAGTCAATTTTGTCCATTTTAGACAATGTGATTTCGGGGTCCATAGCTTTAAAACAAATAATCGGGGTATGTTTTCGATGCTTGTATTGGATGCCCTAGGGTCTACTTAATCTAGTAAAATTTAGTTCGGTGAGCTGCCATACAACCGGGAGTTAAAATTAACGTTTAAAAAATGTCTTGTTACGTTCTGTTTTTAGGGGGAATTAACTGTACGACGCGGTATACGTTTGAATATTCTGAAAACAGCTTCAGAACCGCAAGAAAAACTCTGTAAGTTTTGACAGGGGTGTTGTATCACCCCGAGATGAAGTATAGGGTATTACCTCAACAAATGGGTAATTAAGTAACTGGAAAAGTTATTTAATCAGTTGTGTACATATTAGCCACCTGTAAATCCACCATTAGCAAACGGTCACTAAAAATAGGTCTCAATATTTTTCAGCTAAAGGAGTATAGCTCTGAAATTTAGTAAAGGGTTTGAGATGAAACCATTTAGCGCTATTTAACTCATCTAATAATATTCAATATAATTCATTGTACGAAAATATGATTAGATCAATTGTTAGTAATTTGGAAACGTTATTAATGAAATAAATATTATAATGAGTGGTCGATTGCATAAATTAAGCTTAATTTTGTTGTAGGCCTAAGGTATAAATCTAGATGTTAATATTCTTATTTCGTAACTCAACAAAAAGTTTGTACTTATTGTGCTAGTTTTCCGTTTATTTGGCGAAATCTTACAGGTTTTAATGCATTAACTCTGGTAGGTTTTCCCGCATAGCCAACGTAATTACCGTGGAAATTAATCTGTAAATATTTAGTAAAATAGTATTTGGTTATAACTACTTATGAATTATATATTACGAAACCATGAATGGTAAGTTTTTCTCAGAAACACGAACTGGTATTTTAGCGAGTAAATCTTCCTGTAACCTTTGGATCGAGCTGAAGTCTTATTTTGAATACACACGACATCTCATTTTATGAAGCTCCTCATGTTTTGTATAAAAATAATCAATAAAATCAATTCCTCATAATACACTTGGCTTTTATTATTTGAAAATACCGCACTTGTATGGGTTAAAACGAAATTCCCAGGAATGTATTTTTTCTAAATGATGGTATTTAATAAAGTAGCGCGAAAACAAAATAGCCTTGCTTGTAAGTATTATAATAAGTTACACCTGAAAACACAGGCCTAATTCATAAATGAATTGAGGTTATTACTTATGCCCTGCGTTGAAACTGTTATTCGGGAATGCTGGTCGACGTGTTCGTAAGTAAAACGGTTGTTCCAAATGGTGTAGTTTTTCAGCGAGTTATATGTTAGGTTAAGAGGTATTTTTCTATCACAGCTCCTCCCGCCAACAATATTGTGTGCCGCCCGACCACAACAAACCAATCTCATAATTTTAATTGGACTTCCAGCGATACTTCTTCAACGAATGTAATTGCACAAAAATCTACTGAGAATTTACGGGGCATCCTCACCGAGGTCTACCGACGCGTGTATTTCGTGTAAAAACAGTTTCTGATTTTTTTCTTGTATATATTTTAGACATTTCTTGGAGATTAATGATCACCTGCAATTTCAACTTCAACTTCTGCCGTGACTTCTACCTCAATTTCAACCTATACATTTCCGTTAAAATATTATGTTCGACTCTTTATACATTGTCTGTGTATTTTGATAGATTTCAATAACGATTAAATTTATTCCATCATACACGAACGATAGCGAGAAAACCCCTCCTACGATTTCCTCTGTTGATTGGATAAGAAACCACGTTAACAAGTCATGACAATTATTTTATTATTTTCAGGAGGTTAAAATTCCGTTCTATTACATTAAAATACAGTCTGGTTGTACCACTTGTTGTATTACCTTGTAGTTAGCCACTCAGACAGAAATATGAAAACCAAATGTGGTAGTGTCCAGAAAATGGCTAGTTTTCTAATTTTTAGGATTACAGGTGAGTTGGTCTCTGGCAAATTGGCTGTAAATATAACCCAATAGACGGACAGCTAACTGGCAATTTAAGTTTTAAAATAATATTAAAACGGATAAAACTCCAAAATTGATTATTATTTTTCCTATTTGAATGTTTAGTAAATATAATAATAAAATGTAACAAAAGTCACTACGTACTTTTATCTATATGATGGCAATAAGTTTCAGAAGATCATAGGAACTTAACGTTCAGACAACTTTTACAAAAATATGGTAAGCGAAATTGAACTTCAAAGTCGTAAATAATAAAGAAACTCATGACTTACTTGTATTTTTACAGAATTACACCAGATGTAAGTATTTTATTAGGCGGGTTACAGCGAGTTCAGGTCACTTCCACAAGTATTGAGCTAATTTATGGCTAAACGCATTTCCATCGTTCTAACAAGCTAGTATTTTGATGCAAATGTATTCTTTGAAATCATCAGATAGAGTGATCCGCATATTCTTGAATTGCATTTGGAACATACGCGTATAGAACATAGAAAAGTGTATTTTCAACTGGCTATCAAAACTAGAGCGTGATCAGCGATACCACTGTTACTGTCAAACAATTATATAGATTGACACCATTGTTATAGACAGAAAGCCTCCTTCCTGTTTTCCGTTATCCAGCTATACAAATGGCAAAACTCCAATTTTGTCGCCTATATTCTGTTTCGTAATAATATACTAAATATGTTTTTGGTATTTGACTTATAAACGTATAATTTCTTTTTGTGCTAGGTTCCGATGGCAATCCCAAAATGATGAAGCAAAAAAATGAAGTTCTTGCTAATAATTGTATCCCACATCGTTTGGACAAATCCATTTTTGAATTATATCCTGCACTGACTTCTGCAAGAAAATATATTCGAGCTAAATAACGTTTAAACCATTGCTTGCAGTGAACCGGTGAATACAGATACATCTCTATATATATTCATAAATATTAAACTTATTTGCAATATTTGCTAGCGAACTTTTTGAATTTTACTGGCCTAATAAGTGATAAATAAAAAGTAAATATATTTTTTGGCAGAACTAAATTTTTATATATATTTTGCTCCAATAGTTTATAGACAATTATCACACTATTCCAAGATATATAAAATCTGAGAATTATAAAAATATGTAATGGTATCGATTCAACCCCGGAAATGATATACGCGTATTATTATATAACGTGTGTTATTATATAACGTATATTATACATTTTAGATTGTGGTTAAATTTTTCGGAATTGATGAATGAACTTATTTTGCGAGCAGCGATAGGCGACAATGTTGAAAGCAAATAGAATATTCAGAACATATAAGGTACGGTTACGGCTAATCCACAATGATTAACAGAGAAGGAGTATTGCGCACGAGTAAAATTTTTACCATTCTTTATTCTGGAGGACGTGCTTTTTCTGGGTGGTGATAATTAATCGCTAATAATACATCTGGAGAATTAGCGAGTCAGCGTACAAGCTATGTTTGCTCGTCTTATAAGTGCTATACAGATTGAAATATAATTTGCTCTCTGAAACCACTTAGTGACTTAGAAACACCAAATGGCAAGGTTCAATTTTCCATTTGTTTGTAATTTATGATATTTCCCGGGCACCTATTATTTATTATAAGTCGTAGAGAACTAACCGACCCATTTTATCCCTCGAGCAAATCTAATTATATCGATCTCCAGAATTAACAAATTTGTCCATCAGCTTGCTTGCATATGACGGCAGTTTTCACGGACTATTTTAGGGTAAAACATAGAATATTATCTACATTCGGTGTGATTTCCAGTTCAGAATGGTGTAATTGAGAACAGATTAAGAGCAACGGATTCTTTACATCTTCTTTCAAACGTCATAAATATATTA
>SCLF01083450.1:0-11265 GCA_004367975.1 Mesochordaeus erythrocephalus
CAACTTATCTAGGTGATTGACATATCTCCCACCATGTTGTCGGTTACGTTAAAACGTGGCATGATTTAGTCAAGTTAATTGCCGAGTGACTCGCTGTCTGATAAAAAATGTTCCACCATACGAATAAGCACATTTCTCCTCGTTGCTCTTGGCTGAGGATAACTCACCGCTTAATGTGACGCATGTATGTTATATTCGTCAGTTGAGTCATTTTAAAGGAAATTGCGCATTTGTTCAAAAATCTAATAAATCTATGTCGATAACCTTTAAAATTAAGAACTGCTATTTTTAGTTAATTCGCTATTCTGTACATAAATATATTAAATGGTGAATAATTAGGATCGTGTTAATTTTAGATCTTGAAATTATCTCATCTAAGTTATGTTATGTTACGAAGCTAATTCACACGTGGCATGAATGGAAACGTAGCTTTGCAACGTTATAAAATATATTTCAAAATATTCATGGGAAATCGGGAGAGATGACAAAATGTGAAAGACTAAAAAATAGAACGAGAGGAAAAATTTCATTAGCCAATAAAGTGCAGTTGCTAGATGATAATTCTGGAGGTTAATACATGTATGGGAAGGCTTAGCTTTCGAATCGTTACCACACAAATTTCTGGAGATAAAAATTGAGTTTTATAAAAATAAAATAAAATAAAAGAAAAACAGAGAGATACTTGTGTAGCGCAGGCGCGAGAGAAGTCCCAAATGGGGGCGGTAACAGAAGGATGGGTCGGCACAACCACGGGCTAACAAGAAGGTCGGGAAATGAACACCCGGGACAGGTACCGCGAGTACATGCTTTGGTTGCGGTCTATATATGGCCCCGTGGCAAAAGACTGCAAGGGATGAGACACGAAGTCCTTTATCTGGTGTGAAACGGGGCACAAAACCGTAATGAACAAAATACCCGTGTTCTGTCATATCAACACGGGGCCGAAGTTAGTATTCTACCGGTAAAGTTACTAACTTCGGAGCAAAGATTGTCAATGGAGAATAGTTCCATCCGGGTAACGGCCTACAACGTTGAAGAGATAACAACCCTGGGTCAAGTGCGTCTGGATGTCGAGTTTTTCTTGGCAGAGGGGAGATCAGAGACCAGACCTTCCTGGTAGCAAAGAACTCAGTAGTCCCCATCATTGGAACAGGTATTCTGTTTGGAGGGGACTGTGACCAGTTCCCGATGGAGCGGGAGAAAGAAAAGGTGTATATACGGGAAGTATATACCGTATCAGCAGGAGCCAAGCTGCTATACGACGTCAAGATAAAGTCGAGCGAGTATAACCAGAAAATCCGTGCTGTAAAGGATATCACTGTGAAGCAGCATAGTGAAACTATTGTACCAGCAGCATTGGGGCTACCACCGTCCAGCCACTATTTTATAGTGGAGGCCCAGGTAGCTTTCAATAAAATGCCTATATCAGCGGGGTTCTACGACTGCGCACAGTTTTGGGACACATCAACACGACAGGTGAGTCGGTCCGAATACAGAAAGGCACGAAGATCGGGAAAATCAAACCCGTCCATCATAACCAAGACAAAAAGGTGAACAGAAACTCCCTCAGTAGGATGCTCGGAGCGATGTACCGGAGAGAAGCGAGTACAGGAAATCGGGTCGAACAGAACGCCGTACTCTTTGAGAGTAATTATGAAGAAGATACTGAACATAAACCTAAAGAAAGGGCTGATGGAGAGAACGAGTTCGGTGTGAAATAGCCCAACACTATTGGTGAAAAAACATCGGTAGTGTACTGACTAGTGGTCGACTATAGGGAAGTGAACCTTAACATTGAAGCCGACCACTACCCATTGCCGAGAATACCAGACTTGCTGGTTAACCTCAAACAGAGTAAGAGTGTGAAATGAGTTCGGGCGGTTCAAGTGGACAGTGATTGTTAGCTTGTAATTGTTAGACTTGTTAGCTTTCAAGCACCGCCTAATTAAATTCCGAATCTACCTGCTCGGGCGGAAATTCACTTAGTGGACGGATAGCGACGGACTTGTGTACGCAAATCTGCTGAAGAGTAGCAAAGAAAAGATTGCACGAATCCTTGCTGAAGTAGCAGAGTTTGAATACGACATTCATGCAAAGAAGTCTTCAGAAATGTTCGTCAGCGACTGCCTGTCTCGCGCATGTGTAGTAAACTAGCTTACGATAACGACCACTAACGTGGCTCACATGCAGCAGGATGACCCCACATTATAGTTGATACCTGGGTTGCAAACAACACCATATGGGAACTGTCGAGGCAGTTCACATGGTGTGAAATGGGTCAGAAGATCAAGACTTACGTGAAGACGTGTATCGAGTGCCAAAAGAGTAAGCCAAACCTACATCCCCGTAAACCCCCGATGCAGTATACGGATACACCAGACAGGCAATTTGACAAACTGTCTTGCGATCTGATCGGGCCGTTACCGGTGACGAATAGAAATAACGTATTCGTGCTGGTGGTATGCGACCATTTTCGAAAAAGGTCAGCGCAAGAGCATTGGAGTCTAAAAATGCCAAATCGGTGCTACAGGCATTCAAGGTAATGGTGGAGAATTCAAGGGGGCAAGATACCTTGGAGCGAGAAAGATCCAGCACGTGAAATCGGCACCCTATCACCCGCTGTCAAATGGGGCGAGAGAGGGAGCAAATCGGACCCTGAAAGAGCGACTGCAACCGAAGAAAAACATAGACGATTGGGACTTACGACTACCGGAGGTCATTCAAATAAAGAACATGACGTCAAACGAAAGTACTCGGTATTCGACGTTCGAAGTGGAAAATGGCATACATGGTGACAATCCAAACAATCCCATTGAGTTCGCAAATGAAGCCTAATTCCCAGCCATACCAGTAGTGTGAGCGAGTCTGGGCGAAAACTCGTGGCGAGTTGGAAAGATTCGATGGACCATACCAGATACTTACGGCATATTCTGGAGGGCGGTCTTACTTGATACACCATAACCAGGGGGCAAGAATCCGTAAGTCGGGGTCAGGAGCTCGAACCCTCCTACCAACCGGAGGAAGATGACAAATGGAAATTACGCAGGAAGAAATGGACGTTAGCATAGGGGCGTCGTCAAGTTGCGAGGAAGAAAAATCTGACAGTACAGAAGAAGATAGATCGGTCGAACAGGTGGAAGTCGATCAAACCCAGGGCTAAACACTCCTAACACAAGGAATAAAAGAGAGTGAGCTGATTGGGTCCTATAGTGAACGGAACACAGCAGCTTCAGAATTGTCGGAAAAAGACGGCGATTTAAGCAGTGGGTCGGACCACAACCTCATATCACAAGAACCGGAGGTCGAAAAGGAAACACCCCACTCGCAAGGAAATACGAATGTGGGGACTGAACAAGACGCTACACAGAATATTTTCGTGCCGAACGATAAGAAGAAAGTACGGTCGAAGAAACCGTTGTGTATGTAGTCCACGCAGCGTAAAGCTCGTCGTGGGAAACCGTCGAAGATAATGACGAAGTCCCTCTAATAGATCAATACATGCAGGGTGACCGAGTATAGTCGAAAATATCGGACGTCGAAGAAGTATGCCAAGTGATAGAAGCGAAAGCGGGTGGATATTGGTATTCAGTAATGAACAAGCAATGTAAACTACACCTAATTCGTTATGAGGACGTAACAGCTAACGTTCCCGAGTTGGAAATGGCATAATTGGAATCGGAATACTAAGATGCCGAGGAGGAGTACGAGGAGGCGACCGAGGAAGTGACCGAGCATGGAAGCCAACCGGTTCCGCCATAGCCCACCCCGGCCCATTCGCGCGCGCACGCGACGAACTGATGGTCGAAAAGCCATTGACGATTAGCGATATCACACGACTCACGGAAAATGACGGCGGATACAATGACCATAACCGCATCCCATTATGGGATGCTGTGGGTCGCGGAAGAATGATAGTCCGAGAGACACCACTTTATGGGAGGTCTAACGACAGTCCGAGAGTGAACCACTTTATGGAGGTCTAAAGTCGTGGGTGGTCTAAAAGAAATGGGAGACGGTGCCCTAAGGCGATTTGCAGGCCTATATAAAGAAGCGCGAGATGAGAAAAGTATTCATTTTTACCAAACATTTCTGGAGATAAAAACAGAGTTTTATAAAAATAAAATAAACGAAAAAAAAATGGACAAAATTGACTCTGACCGTCCTGAAATCATGACAAAATCGAAAAGTGAAAAGTGGAAAAAAATTCCGAATGCGGGGTCGGTCCTTTGAGAAGAATTGAAGCTGGAGTCATGACGCTTCCAATAAGCCCACTCTCGGGCCAATCGACCTTACTTCCCCAAATCACATTATTGACTTCTAGTGGCTTTTAGGAATTTAAGGCATTTAAGAAATTTAAAATTTAGGGAAATATGATTTCGGGACCGCAGCTTCAATTCCTCTCGAACGACCGACCCCGAATTCTTAACACATGACGCAGTTATATCCCAACAATAGGATTTATAAAGTACAAATATTCAACAAGTGACAAACATCAGGAATTTTTGACTTTTCTATTTTGTTATGATTTAGATAACATGCCAAGATGCCAAAGTATGTTCATTAAAAGGAGGTCAAAGTCAATTTTGTCCATTTTGAACAATGTGAATTTCGACGTCCATAGTTTTAAAACAAATAACCGTAGTATGTTAGTTCAGTCAACTCCCATTCTCAGGAGTTAAAATTAGTATTTTTTACGTTCTGTCTTTAGGGGGTTAACTATACGACGACGCGTAATTTGGCATATTCTGAGAACAAATTCGGACACGCATACAAAACTCTATCACAATCACTAAGGCCGGTTAAGCTATCATTTCCCCGTTGAAACGGTGGGGACACATGTGTAGTAATGACGACAAGCTGTCATAATATGCAAAAAACGAGGGCCAAAAGCATCTTATAATTAACGAACTCTTTTGAAACATGAATATTTCCGCGTTTACCCTTTTTTAAAACAAACAAAAGTTATATAATTCTCGAGATTGATGTTATTACATGTTGCGAGGAATATCGTCCATTTTGGCGCGCAGGAGTTAATATATATATTAGGAAGTTCGACGAGACAGCACACCATGAGTTTGTCGAAGCAGCATTAATGTCCGGTCTGGCCTATCGTAACAAAGAAGATCTTGACAAAATGGAAGATGAGGATATTTGTGATGTAGAAGCGAGTGACGACGACGTCGATGGTGATGCTGTATTTGATATCCACGAAAGTGGCGAGAATATGGTTGATGGAAAGCCCATTAAAAGAGAGCAAAGAGCAAGTCTGGCAGAAGTATGGCCTGTGTTCCGGGACTTCGTTTAATTCTATATTTACATGCCAAGTTAACGCTAAAATTCAACTACAGTGGCAGGTGTAAATATAGCACTCGTAGGTTAACCTCATACGTCGCTGATTTGTCACACAGCGTGAAACTTTGGGACCATAAAGGAGTACAAGGTTAACAATGTCAGTCATCATTATTTAGAGTGTTGTCACATTCCTTATTTTGGCGCGGTCCATTGCGCTTTTATCCCACATAAGGAAACTCAAATTGTTTTTTATTCGTCCGAAACAATGGTGTAGAATGAACTAATTCAGCCCAAAAATCCAGCATAGTGAACTTAGGTATCTAGAAGACATAATTAACAACTATTTCTGGCATTAATAAATTCTCTAACAACTGTCTCGGACAACTGCGTCTTAATTAGGAAAACATCGAGCAGTACTTATAAACGGAATTTTCTTGCGCATATTTTGACAGGAAGTGACGCAAAAAACGAAAAATCCGGAATTTTCGGCATTAGTTATCTAACTGTTCATGCTTTCAAGTGATGTATTTAGCTTGGAGATCAGGCTTCTAGAAATCTCTGAGTAAGCGAAAATGTAATTGCATTAATTGATATCAAACCTACAACCGTCTCCGCGTATTTTCTGTTCATTGTGTTGATTTCTCCGTTATATTACTGCATTTGAGCATGACATTATAATAATTAACCGGTATATTCAAAGTTTTTTTTCTTCTGGGAGCTACCGCCCTGTTTATGCTCACTGAAGTCTGTTAATTAGGTCTCGGTTGGACAACAGTCGTTAACGCAAGCACCAAATAACAATCAGTTAGTATACTTTCAGTTAGTATACTGGAAGTGTTCTTTCACCCAAAAAAAACGAAAAGCGGTATTTACTGGTTAAATACCATTTTCTCGGCACTAAATTGATTTTCGTAATTAAGAAAACCCATACAATTCTTGTTCTATACTGTATTCATGACTGACAGTATACGAACTGAAAGATGACGATCTGTACATAAATAAATGATTTGAATGTTATTTGTTCGTGTTGATTTTAGACTTGTTAACACGCAAGCTGAAATCTGTTAGAGTGGTGCCTGCCAGGAGAAGAAAAATACTAACCGGTGCTTGCGTTAACGACTGTTGTCCAACGGATACCTAATTAACAGGCAGTGAGCATAAAATAGGGCAGTAGCTCCCAGGAGAAAAAAAAACACTTTCAATATACCGGTTAGTTATTATAATTTCATGCTCAAGTGCAGCAATATAAGGGAGAAATCGTTACAATGAAGAGTAAAATTTTTGCTTACTAAGGCTAAATATATCACTTGAAAGCATGAACACTAACGCTGAAAATTTCATTAAAAAGTATTGATTTGTCTGAGAAATATAAACACTTCTAGATACCTAAGTTCACTATGCTATATTTTTGGGCTTAACTAGTCCATTCTACACCATCATCTCGGGCGAATAAAATAACAATTGGAGTCTCCTTATGTTGGATGAAAGCCCAATGGACCACGACAAAATAAGGAAACACAATCTTCAAATGAACTAATGCAAAAATAATTAACCATTAATGGTTGTGAATGATACGAAACGTATCCGCTAGACTCGAATTAGACTAGAAAACACCATTCGCACTCCGGGCAATTGGTCTAGCAACTAATAAATTCGAATATCCTTTCGTTAATTACGTTAGTTATTTAGGTTTATGTTCATTGATTAATAAATTGTTAATAGACATTGTGTTTAAAGTAACTTTTGATGCACCTTTTTCCTAGACGATCGAATATCCAGCGGGTAAATCGAGACCATTACTTAGACTTTTAAGTTCCTACAGTGGGGCAGGAGAAATTTAGATTGAGAGGAAGACCTAGAAAGCCAACTAATAGTCTCTGTGTCCAAGTCACTCTATCGATCATATTTATAAATAATTTACTAATTAACGAGTATAAATGTGAATAATTAAACGTAATAAGCGAAATAATGATTTTTCATTATCATGAACTAGATTATGATCCAGTTGTTTACTAATAATGGCCGGTTTCTGCTTAGAATTTAATGTGGTGTTGATAATTGGCATAAAAGTTAGTTTTTTATTACCAGATTTAAAAAAATTCGAAATCTTCACCTAGGCTAATAAAATTGTATGGTTTTGGGTCATTAATTAGCAAAGCAGTTTCGACCGTATTGGAAATTTACTCACTATCATAATTTGCTAATTTATCATGTATTTTTTTCTAGTTTTCGCTATTTTATTATAGATTTCTTTAAAATCAGGACTTGTGACCTGCTGGTAGGTCGTCTTCCCACTCTCTAACAAATCAGTAACCCAATTTTCCCCACGCCACTCTAGTAATTTTAGGCGGTTACAATGGTGCATGCTAAATCACAAATAAGTCCCGCGAACATATACTAAGGTCGTTCAAATCAGACTATACGTATATAGGTGATCGTACGGGAACAGATCTCTATACCATGTGCGATGGAGAGAAACTCATTATTACGTTTCGTGGGACTGAACAGGCATGGTTTTACTCGACTCGATTACTTGTAAGTACAGCGAACGACCTAGAAAATGTGCTCAGTTTTTGTTAGACATCTCCCATAATTAAATCCATCGCATACAATAGTTATATTAATATTTCTTTCCGATAAGGTATAAGAAAAAATAATATGCTAAGAACGACAGCGTACCCAGAATGAAAGTCTACCCAGTGTGACAATAGGCATGTATAGTAAATATAATCATCAATTATTTGACAGGGAATTTCTATTGCATAATTGCTATAATTGCAAATACAAATAAAATTTGTTCGACCTTTTCGTTACCGAAAAGTCCATAATGCATTGTCATGGATAATTATTGTCCTAATGGTCGTGAAAAGGAGAATAGCAGGGGAAGCTCTAAAATACAAAATTCCAACTTGTGACATGGTCGAACAAGCGCTTGGAAAAATTTCCCGATTGGAAAAGAACATGTTAGTCGTAGGGGAACAGGACTGATAATTTAAAATGAATGAGTCCGCATATGCTTTGATATCTTACAGAGGTGGCTCTAGTTTATTGAAATGTTCAGGCGTATTTTGGAGGACCGACAACTATATATAGTAATGTAAACGTAGCAATATAAGTTAAAAGAAGAGCATAAGTAATCCTTAAGCCCTAGTTAGCTTGTAACACTTGCATGCATTCATACCATCTCAGCTGGTTAGGAGAGCAGAGACAATGGACTCTGTTTAATATATTAGAATGGATAACTGTGTATCTAATATTTTAGGTTATGTTGCAACTAAAATGCTGGAAAAATCAGAAATAGTGGAAGAAGTACATCATAGGGGAGTGATATTCTAACGAAAATGGCTAAATTTTCACACTTTTATAAATTTTCACACTTTCATAAAAGATTCTGGCGTTAGTGAATAATTCAAGTTTCCTATATCCATAATTTGGCAAGAGTGGTTCATTTGTGTATTTGCTATTTGAGCCATTATTACTTAATTTTTGCTCGTGAATCAGGTAAGGAAATAAGAAAACAAAAAAACAGGTCTCGATGAGGTCTCAAGCTTTATCGATGGATATAGGAAACTTGAATTATTCACTAATGCCAGAATCTTTTATGGAAGTGGCTAGAAAGTGTGTGTAGCTGAAAGGAGAACCCCTTATATACAAGACATGCTAAGACTTGGGCACTAAACATGATTTGCCCTGTTGATGAGTGGCTAGACGATCCGAACTGTGAGAATACGATGGCGATACCCTCGGTTAATAGCTTCACAGATCCAAGATTAAGAAAGTCCTTTGGATGGTTACGAACTGAATGTATTGGTGACTAATATCAGGAAGAATAAGGAAGAAGCCATCGATCAACTCCGAGACTGAAGTGATACATCTGAAAATGACAACTAAAATTACAGTAGCGGCAAAGATACAGGAATAATGGCAAAAATAGGCAATAGAGCTATTTTAAGGATTAAAAGGTAGTAGCTACCTACAAACCTAGAACATATCACAACAAAAAGGTGTTCAGAATAAGGTGTCAGTGGACTGACTCTGAATTATGGCAACACTAAATAGAATGGACACGTTTGGGCACCGCTTCCCGAATTCATAAAAATGCTATATACTCTATCGCACTAACAAATCACACAAAACTTTACGTAAATTGAATAAGTTGCTATATTCGCTGTAAATAATACTTTGGAAAGAACTCCCAGACTGACTGTTAAGACTACTTGGGTGTGGGCTCGATAGGACGTTAACCTGGGATGAGTTAGCGCTTAACTAAATGAAATAATCCATGCTTTTGTGCTACTATTAAACCGTTCCGCACGACCTAATACATAGATCAATACAAAACATTAATAACCACAAAAAATATGAGACAGTAAACGGACCGTCAACAGTGTACTTGATATTATACTACACTCTTGTCGCAAAAAGTATCTAGTCGTAAGCGGAATTTCCGTCAGTCTAAATCGTTAATGGTCTCCCAACTGTTTGAACGAAGGTACCAGCAGTAGTTGACTCGTATATTTGATGACAGAACTCGTTTTTTTTACATGCGTTAAAAGCAGGACACTGACTAGATTAACTTTCATTCACAGAAGTTAATATTCAAAGTAGTGTTTTACTAGGATACACTAAGATCACACTAGGATATCGTGAATTCAAATGTGCGTACAAATAGACTCAAATTATTTCGAAATGGCTATAAACCAACTAGCGGTGTATAAACCACGAACAATAAATACGATGTCGAAAAATTAAAGAGATTTTTCGCTTAAAAATGAGAAGGTTTTCTGACCGTATTCGTCAGAAATATCCAGGACAAAATGCATTTTAGTGTTAGATAATGCTCCAAACCATATGGCTGACGAAAGGTATGAAAATTTAGAAGTATTGTACCTTCCGCCAGGAAAAGCAGATAAATCTGGAATAAATCTGTCAAGCTGATTTCAGAAATACCAAAATTGGAAAATTCATAAATGTTCCGAATAAATCTGAACAACAATTTGACAAGAATCAATCTGATGAAATTGAAAAAGCTATGAATAAAGATAATAGTATTTCGTACGAACTTAAATTCCGTACTATTTAATGCGAACTATATATTATTACTACAACTGTTACACCGATGAATATATATCCATAATGATCCAATGCTTGAAATTAGCTTAGTATTAATATTTTCTCGGTATCTGCTTGTATTGGTTTTCGTATTGTAGGATGTTGTAACTACTGACTAGTGGTTAAAGGTGTTTTTTGTTACCGACCATGGTTTGGTTGAATCACTTTCCGTCGCAAAATATAAGTCGTAACGTTTATACCACGAGTTAATGTTTGTTGAACTGCAATAAGCTGACTGATATGGTGATAGATATACGATTGATAATGGATGAATACGAATATGCTAAGACTGACAAAGGGACTGCGTTATATGTTCACAGGCTTGATGTAATTATATTTCATACAGCTAATATTTCTAACGATTAACCGTTTCTAGTTAAAGTTATATATATCCCAAAGGTAGCCTCCACTAACGTTTTGAGTATGACGCGCAGAAACATAATTTCTTGTGTTGAAGAGCTAATTCGTAGGCTTTAGCAAACAAATTGACCTCTATGAGTTTCGAACCCGGTACTCTACTCACCAAACATGAAAGCAAGCCTTATTTTTGGTAGATAATATTTACGTTTACATATTTTTACGGCTTATGTCACGATAACGGGTTTGTGTGACGGGTTTGTGTTGAAAATCGGAGGATGGTTATTTTGCATCGCGAATTACACTACATTGTTGGCCGAGACAACCTCTAGTGGAAAACTATCTTCAAATAGAATTTTATTGCGCATATTCTGAAAATAGATTCGAAACCGCAAGGAAACCACTAAGTCCCATTAACAGACCTATTGCTCTCTAGACCCCCTTGGGGCCACTTTAGACACATGTGTAATACCCTTGTAATTAATTGCGATTAATTGTACCATT
>SCLF01083451.1:0-19595 GCA_004367975.1 Mesochordaeus erythrocephalus
GTGACGTGTCGAATGTACTGAAGCAAGCAAGCAGAAAATCCCCAGAGAAAAAAATGTTCGTTAGTCCGAGAATGAGACAAGAGGCCGAGGGAACGCGAACAAAAATGTATTCCATTTTTTTGGTTTTAACATTACGCGGGATAGGTACAATTCTCTCCCGATTTTGCCTTTCGAATAAATTTTGCCCAGAGGGTTAAATATTCGCCCTTAAGTGTGTGGGTTTTTGATTTATCCATTCAATAAAATGAGCGAACTCCAAATTGGACGAATCAAAGAGCGATTAGTTAGTGATACAAAAAGATTCAGGTGGTTATTCCAAGTTTTAATAGAAAAACATACATTTTTGGAGGGATATATCATTCTAGTGAAACAATACGCCCAGCAAAGTCACTCCGATCTCTATAAAATTTAGCTTGACGCATACCGGTTAAAAATAGCTTAGCACACATGATCGCTGCCACACGGCTGTCCAATGCAGACCCCCACCCTATAACGATCTTTTGAAACGATCGTCCTGTAGAAAGTTCTTCGCATAATTACGCTTCTGCATCGCTGAATCACTGATTGATCATTCGTAGTACACATCTATGCAGAGTGGCCCCTACCCCTTCAGGTAACAATTAAGCCAGTTCCGAATCTGTTTTCAGAATACTCCTTCGTACAGTTAACCCCCAAAAACCGCTAAAGACCCAAAACACCCTTTTTTCTAAAACGTTAATTTTAACTTATGGGGGCATGTCAGCTCACCGAATTAAATCGCGTTAGGTTAAGTAGGCCCCTGGGTATCCAATACAAGTATGAAAAACATACTGCGATTATTTTCTTTAAAGTTATGGACCTCGAAATGACGTTGTCCAAAATGAATAAAATTGATTTTGACCCCCCCTAAAATAGGGTTTTGTTGCAGCTGTTTTGAGTCAAATTTGTATTGAATATACGTTAGGACCTTGGCCGTGTTTCTGCAGCAGTAAAAAATTAGCGCTTTTGTCACTTTTGTCACTTTTGGAAAATTGTATACTTTGAAAATCCTGAGTCATGACGCGTCGAATAATCCCACTTTCGAGCCAATCCGACATACTTTACGAAATCACATTTTTGATATGACTACATAACAGGTCTATGAGAAAATCTATCAAATTCCCTTAAATTTTGATGTGTTATAGGGATTCGCTTCACGACCAAAGCTTTACATTACAAAAATCGCGTACAATTGATTCTGCTCAAGTCATGGTAATTTTAACAGTGAAATATTGTGAAATTTTAAATTACCATAACTTGAGAAGAATCAATTATACTTTGGTCGTAAAGCCAAACCCTATAAATCATCAAAATTTAAGGGAATTTGATAGATTTTCTCATAGACCTGTTATGTAGTTAAGTCAAAAATGTTATTTCGTAAAGTATGTCGGATTGGCTCGAAAGTGGGATTATTCGACGCGTCATGACTCAAGCTACAATTCTTCTCATAGGACCTACCCCGAATTCTTAACACGTGGTCAAGTTATAGGCCAAAAATGGGATTTCTAAAGTACACAATTTTTAAAAAATGACGAAAGCGTTAATTTTTCACTGCTGCAGAAACACGACCGCAGAATCACGGCCAAGGTTCCAACGTATCTAGCACGACTTAATTCGGTGAGCTATCAGGCCCCCTGAGTTAAAATTAACGTTTTAGAAAAAAGGTATTTTTGGCCTTTAGCGGTTGTTGGGGGTTAACTGTACGAAGGAGTATAATTTTGGACATTCTGAAAACAGATTCGGAGCCGCAAGAAAAAACTCTATCAGACTGACTAAGTCTCTTTAACCGCTTAATTGTTACCTGGAGGGGTAGGAGGGCACTCTGGATAGATGTGTAGTACTCAGTTTAGTGGCGGTATCTAGCCCAATGATTAATCTCATGCTTTTTCGTTTCTACAAATAGATTTTCTTAACTTGTATTTGCGCTCCACTGATGGTAGTCCTTTCGATTAACCAGTGGATACAGTGATGGAAAACAAGTCCAAAACGATCTTCTGTCGTAGGTATCTCGGGAATGAATGAACGTATCTGCTTCAAATTTTAATTTATGACAGAGTTTTCAAATACTTTTCAAACAAACGAAGTCTGGACGAAAAACGTTCCTCGATGGCGGTCTTAGCATCTACAGAACATTGTTTATTGAATATATGCTGAAGCAGTTTCGTTTTTTTTGCAGAGTCCAATGGTTTGCTAACTACAACTACAACTCCAACTATTTTATTCGTAGGAACTTAGTTTCAATTTATTATTTGTCTTTGCGTACCATTGTTGGCATGGAGAAAAAACGATGGTTTTACCCTATAAACAACATTTTTACTGAATACATAATGAAATAGCCTCCAGTTTTTACAGAAATCCAACGGTTTGCTAACTGCAACTTCAACCATTTTAACCTTAGGAACTCAGTTTCAATTTATTATTTTTCTTTGGGTATCATTGTTGTCACAGTAGAAAATACGTTCTTATGTTGCATAGAAGTACCAATTTTAGGGTTTATAAAAATGCCAAATATTCCGTCTGCCTGTGAGAAAGTTTGTTTCTATAGACATATCTAAAATCACAATGTTTACCCTTCTGTAGCAAAGGGGATTTTCCAATACCTTTCAAACAAACTAGCTATAACGGATTTCGCAGATGAAAAGTTTTCCCGCATATCCCGGTCAAATAATTGGTGAATTATTTTTATAATACAGAGCCGTATTTACACTACCTATAGTATCATTCTTGGCTTTCTAGGTATATGTTTTAACCGAGAAAATTGAATTTGAATGCAATCTAGCGTGTATTACCCTTATATTACGGGTGTGTTTACAAACCAACAGGTAACAAATAATTACTAATAATGCATATCTGTTATTAAGCTAGGTACACTAAAATGTTTTGACCGAGAAAATTGCATTTGAATGAAATTTCGCGTGAATAACCGTTACATTAAGATTTTTCATAATAAGTAATATTAATATAATTGTAGCATCGTTAAATAGCCAGATAGAATAGCTTCCCCATTAAAAATGTCAACGGGAAATATGAACGATATCCACAGGAAGAAAATAACGTTAGTGCGATGGTTAACTTTATGAAATGTCCTGGCCATTGTTACGCGATTGTTTGGATCTCGCACAATTAGAACGGTCAGCTACCGTTTCTGTGATTGGCCCTTTTAAATTTTCAAATCATACACCGTCTTCTCCCGTTTGAATGATCAAGACGAACATAAAGAATGTTTGGCTGGAATCACAGATAAATTTTGTATTACTAATTTAAAAAAAAACTGTAGCCATTTGTGTGGTCAGAAAGCCACATTTCTCCGCGTTTTGCCCATAGGGTTAAATCCCGACAAGTAATCAGACCCATGGAAGTAGGGACTAAGTAGAAAATTCCATATTTCAAATTGTATTTTTCTGCATTAAAGTTGAAATAACACGTTTTGATTGATCGATTAGTCTAACGTTTAGAAAATGGTGCGTTTAGACAAAATACGAAAAAGTAGAAAAAGCGGTGCGTTTAGGTTTAGAGTGGTGTATATTTTGAAAATTTTCCCACCAAAATATCAGTACGAATATTGCATGGAACTGGTAAATTATCTACAATAATCAATCTGTTCTTACTTCCAAATATTAAAGCTGCAGTAATGACCCCTATCTAAAACAGACACGTTACCAATGTCTATTATTTTCCCGTGTTTCTAAATGTTTCAATATGTCGCTGGTAATTAAATCTTCCCGTAATACATTGTTTAACCCACCAGTGTCAATTTGAGTATAGTGAGAATCGTTTAATCGTTTAATAGAAGTTTTTTGCATAATCATAAAAACTTATTTCATTTTAATACAGATTAGTTCCGATGTTTTGCCAACTACTCTTTGGTCATTTTTATAACGTCTGAATTATTACGGGGAATCAATTACGGGTGGAGCAAAAACCAATGACCAGTGTTATGAGTTGTATTGTTATTGAACGTTATACCATATTTTTCCGTTATAGAGTTACAACTTTTACTTTAACAGAAGCGCGTCGTATATATTGTCTTATTCACTGGTCTTTTTTCGTTAAGATTATATTTCATATTTGGTGAATACAGCCAATCATTAGTTTTTGTGTATTAAAATTTACGTTTATATTCTAATTTAGTTTCTAATTCCTGCCCACGTGACGCAATTTCTTCTGGAGTTTTTAGTGTTTCCATTTCGGCTTCATCAAATATTAATAGCGGGAGTATATTTTAATAAATCGATAAATATGTTAGATTTCGTTTTAGCAGTAGACACGTATTCTTTCTAAGTTTTATGCCATTAACTTTGGTAATGTGATTAAAAAGTTATTATTATATCAGCCACAAAATGTGTCCCTCTATCGGAGTATATTACTCGTGGTGTATCAAACTTTGTAAAAATATGGTTCACTAGAAACTTAGCCGCGTCTTTGTATCACAGAATTGTGATAATAAATCTTCCGAAAAGTAGGGGTCCACCTTTAATATTTTCATGACATCAGTTTTCATTCATGATGGGACATATATAGTAAAATCGACGCCATAATTAAAAAATCGTTCGGATGCCTTTTTTGGTCCATTTATGCCATTGGGACGGCTCAAAATACCGGCAAATCTGTCGTCTACTCAACTAATATGTTGAACGATGAAATAGTATTTCTGTGGGATAGTTTACCAATTAGATGCTTTAGAATTTTTAAATGTAGTAGAGTCAATAGAGCCAATCCAAAGGTTAGTTTTTACATCTAAGACCAAACTGGGAGACATACCAACAACAATTGATGATTTTTGGTTATAGCGCTATCTCATGGCGGCTATTTTATTTTCTTGCACCGCGGTTCGGGAACGAAAGTAGTTCAGTTATTTTTCACAGGTTATATAAATTGCAGTTTTCATACAAATATGCGTCGGTTGGCGCACAACAAATCAGATCGTAAAATTGAGTTAATAATAAGTAAACTCAGAGTAAGACTTAAGTACAGCTCATACTTTTATAAATAGGAGTTGATTACGTTTTATATTTAAAGGGTATGCATTTGTACATAACAAGTTAACAATAACGCCAGAGAAACTTAAAAGCAAGAGTTTTAAATATCTAACGGAAGCTAGAAATTAATCATAAATGCATACGTAACAAATAAAGATGGCACCTCACCAGAAACGATAATTGGTGTAAGAAAATAAACCTACGATTTGTTGTGGGATGAGGTTACATGATGTAACTTAAACCCTCATAATAGGCGAAGCATTACCGCGTAAAAAATGTAATAATTCATGATTTTTTGTTATTAAAGCATACCGCGCCATAATATTACTTATTCTAGAGCTAAATTGGTCTACTTTTTTGATATGTGCCATTATTTTCCTATGAAATGCAATATTTAGCAAGTACCATGTTCGAATCTCGTATACCCAGGTTAGGTTTGATACCGCATCAAATCACATTATTATGATTCATTATGCTCAAGAGCTACAATTTAGTTTTTGTTAATAAGGACCGAGGGCGCTAGTATGGGTATACGTTGGGTTGTTTGATAAACCTTAATAATATACAAAATTAGAAATGTGTAATGTTTATCGTAAACAGTTTTATATTGTAGTGTAACGATGTTTATTTTGAAATGATATTTCCAGTATTTTATCAAACACCGAAAACAAATCGCAAACTAGGATACAATACTGATGTCTTAACGCTACACATTTTTAGAAATAGGTCGTTGAAAAAACTTACCACGTATATCACAATTTAATGACATACCCTTAACCTGCGAAAGTTTACCGCTTAACGAAATGCAATTAACGAAATGCAATCTGATAATTGTCTAGACACGAATTGTCGGAAATATCAATCGATGGTATCGTCATTCAAACCGATAACGTTCGCACTGATCCGACTAACATGTACATTAACTTTCCTTTGTTGAGATTTTGACGATACACCAATCCCGCGTGGGAATGGGGATACATCTCATTCGTGATTTATATAGGAAAGGAATATCGAAATTTGATTCAAGGTACGTGGATAGATTCACTTATCTTCAAAAATGGCTGGTTGATCAGAGACCCCATCGATTAGGAATTCATAGTGAAAGTTCATACACTCACAGTGGGGGGTAATTCGTAAATGTATTGTTGCTATTATTACAGAAACACGTATCAAAATACTTTACCTGCCCATTAACGTATTCTTCTGTTTGTTCTAGAGCAATGTTCATGTACCCATCAAGACAGGCCAAAATTCCACGATAATCAACCCCGCTATTCAGTTTTACAACTACTGGTTTGCCGATAATTTGACGCAAAAATTCGGACGGATTTTGTTTTCTGGTAGTTTTCTGCTCCATTCTGAAATCATGAATATACATTATTAGCTCGTTAGAAGGATTTTCGGCAGCATAATTTTCCTATAACTAGTCAGAGTCGGAGTTATTCGAATTGCGGACGTCAGAACCACTCTCTTCGTCATCTGAGTCATTAATAACTTTACGTTTTGGTTTCTTCGTGTCAGACGCGTTTGAGTCTTGCGATGGGTGACGAGACCGTTTCCTATTGTCAATATCATCCTCGTCATCGTCCGAACTGAGCCCAGCAGCAAATGAGCCACGTCGATTAGTCGATTCTTCTTCACTTGACGACTCACCGTGACGTGGTGTACGATTGTCTCGATAACGTTGCTGAAAATATCGATGCTAGTTATTTTAGCTCAGAAACTATTTACTTTCTTGCAACACGGAAACAGCAAATGAATAACCCAGTAACAATTAAGCCTTCATATTTTTCACTTTAAAACATGATATCAACGTATACGCTTTGCTATTAAAAGTTTACAATGTTTCCTATTGGATAAATTAAAGATTAAGTTTATAGCTATCTTATCGTGGAATCCGAGTTTTTATAGCATGCTATAGCACAGAACAAACTAATTTGTATTCAGAACAAAATTTTCAGTCTATGAAATGTGCCAAAAAATAGTACCCACCATATTTCCAATGTTCCAATGTTTCCAAAAATAACACGGTAGAAAATTACGCGTTGTCTATTTACGAAAATCCAAAACCAATAAGAAGTGCTGATTTGACCTGACTGAATGTTACTACACCCCTGTCAAAACTAACCCCCACTATGGTCGTGGGCGGCAACTGATCGGTTAACGAGGCTTAGTGAGTCTGATGGAGCTTTTCCTTGCGGTTCAGAATCTGTTCTCAGACTATCAGAAATTATACGGCGTCTTACAATTAACCCCCCTTAAAGACAACGTTAAAAAGATCTTAAAAAAACGTTAATTTTAACTCACGGGGACATGTTCGCTCACCGAACTAATTTGTACTAGATTATGCAGATTTCAGGACATCCCATAAAAGCATCGACAACATACCCGATTATTTGTTTTAAACCTATGGACCTCGAAAATGGACAAAATTGACTTTGACCTATGCTGAACTTTAGTTGTTACGCAGTTGTTTCGAGTCCAATTTTTAGTGATCATACTTTGGGATCTTGGCACGTTTTCTGAATCATAACAAAATATAAAAGTGAAAAATTCGTGATTTTGTCACTTTTTGAAATTGTGTACTTTAGAAATCCCATTTTTGAGCTATAACTAGGTTACATGTTAAGAATTCGGGGTCAGTCTTTTGAGAAGAATGGAAGCTGGATATTAAATTGCCATACAATTTCACATATTTTAAAGAGTCTGATTTCCCTCGAAATTGGGCACGGATTCGACGCGCACTGATGGCAGCTACATTTCTTCTCAACTGGTCGACCCGAATTCTTAACCCATTATGTAGTATTAGCCACTAGAAGTCAAAAACGTGATTACGAGAAGTATGTCCAATTGGCTCGAATTCTTAACACGTGACCTAGTTATAGCCCAAAAATGGGATTTAACTAAAGTACACAATTTTCAAGAAGTGACAAAATCACGAAATTTTCACTTTTCTATTTTTTTGATTCAGAAAACATGACAAGATACCAAAGTATGTGCATTAAACATGCGTGAAAACTAAAATTCAGTATAGGTCAAAGTAAATTTTGTCCATTTTCGACAATGTGATTTCTAGGTCCATAGGTTTAAAACAAATAATCGGGGTATGATTTTTACGCCTTTATTGAATGCCGTGCGGTCTACTTAATCTAGTACAATTTAGTTCGGTGAGAATGCAGGGGTTAAAATTACGTTTTTAAAAAAGGGTATTTTCACGTTGTCTTTAGGGGGGTAACTGGTTGACGCCGTATAATTTCGGATACTCTGGGAACAGATTCTGAACCGCAAGGAAAAACTCTATCAGACTGTCTAAGTCTCGTTAACCGATCAGTTGTCGCTCACGACCATAAGGGGTAGGGAGGTCAATTTAGACAGGGGTGTACTAGTTCAAATATAGGGGGAGTTTTATATTTTTTCTCGGCAGAGAATTGTTGGCGGATATGTTGGTGTTTTTACCGGCGGTACACGAGTTGTAGGAAAGTATAAACAATCGAAATTTATGATTTATGTATGAATTTACTTTTATAGCGTTTAGTGAATAGGTATTTTCATCATCATCATTATCTTCTAAATAATCCGCTGATATGCCTTTACGCATCTGTCTTTCTCTCAATTTCTGTCGTGCTGTCTCTCGACGCTGCTCAGCTCGATTAGCTTCCTCGGCTTCACGAACCAATTTCAATCGCTCCATATTTGGATCAGTGCCTGTCACTGGGATTACTTTGACCTGAATAAACGCATTTTCAGGCGTTCAGTTTAGTTTCGTCTAACCTTTTGCTGTGAGTGATTTATACGATGAGCAAGCCTACCCATCATCTTTCGATGGGTGAGGGAATTGGTTGAATACGGCCGGAAAGTCAATTTCGTCCTAAATACTGCTTGCCCTTGCAGACCCGTACCTTGGCGAATGAACAAATGATTGAAATCACCAATAAGCGGCATTGTGTTCATATCTGAATTAACCGATGAACAATTTACCTTTTACTATGCGTTACAAATATTGTAAAAATATCAACATTATTCGAACGCATAAGTTAAGAGTGAAAGAAATTTACGTGGGCTCCCGTCTAGATTATCTAAACCAATCAAAATAAGCTATTCAGATTTAAGAAATTAAATATGAAAGAGCGCTTTATGGAATCCTATTATTGCTGATATATTGGAAAAGTTTCTGTCGTTACAAATAGTTTTTATGCGTTACTGACGTACAGTAAGAGGTGTTTAGCCATTAAAAACAGGTTATCAGAGAACTATTGCTATTTCATATAACCCCTAATATGGCTGGAATATTTTCAATCGGCATATATTTCGGTGATGCCTACAATAGTAATAGGGGCATGATAATCTGCACCAAAGGTAAGAATGCGGCATTGACAGGAGAAACTGTAAAACCAGAAGACATTGACATGAAATAAGACCATATAATTTTGTTTGAAACCTTATAATGCACAACTGGCTAATCAGACCGAAGATAGTAAATATAGATTCGAAGAAATACCACGCATAGCTCAGCAAAATATTAGACATCAGATGAAAGATGAATGCAAGGACTAAGCTTTGCAAGCAGTTTAAATCTATTGAAATGGAGCAGTAAAAATCAGAAAGCCTACAATTTATTCATTTATTAATAAAGCCAAAACTTTTGATGAATTTTAGAACGACTCAAGAAGAGGCGGTTGGTATGATGCAAACTCTCCTTGATGGACAGCATACAAACATATGAAAATTGAGACAACAGATGATTGAAATTCCCTTTGCTGAATGCTCAATCCTGGCAAGCGAAGATGATATACACTGTTAGAGCTTGTACTGTCGAAAGGAAACTTCGCCTTCTGATAGTTTATATCGTAAGTATAGGTGGATAAGGCAAAAGGTGGATACAAAAATATGCTAGATGAGCTTCAAGACAAATTTCGGGAAATTGCTAGAAAACCTCGCACCAGCAGAAAGATATTGCATACTGAGCATTAATGTTTGGAGAAAACGCTAAGTTTTGGAGTATTGACATCATTGTATGCGGAGGATCGCATGTTGATAAATGATTCAGAACAAGCGAAAAAACTGAATGGAAAATTCCAAGAAAATTAATTAAAATGTCATTACTGACGGGTCGTGTGATTGTATTAGACAAGTCTTTAACTGAACCAAGAACAAATCAGGATCCCAAATGTTGAATTTAATAATGGGTTTAACAAATAGATGAAGATCTTCGGAGTGACGGAGTTTGAAATGCTACGAGGGACGGCGCAATCAATGAAATGCCAAGATGAAATATATAAGGAAATTCAGAATTAAAAACAAAGACATGAATACCATTGATCACCCGGGATTTCTAAAAAAACAGCAAGAATTGGCGGTACACAAAATATGAGCCTATACAAACAGCCCGATGAAATTATGTGGAAATTTTCAAGTTTGTGCATGATCGCAACGTAATATCATCTAGCGATTATTTTAATGGTTTTCTTTAATTCGTATTGTGCCAAAACATATGCCCTGGTATCATCCATAGTTGTTTCACAAAACTCGAGTAATGCTTAAATCGCGCATTCAATACGCGCATTTAAGTATATTGTAACTAATTGTCATGATCTGTTGTTTATTGTTATTATACCAGCATCTTTCTGATCAGGAGATATACGTCATCGACCCTTTCTTGTATTTATCTATGCCTATTTGTATAAGCTTTTCTTGCATCCGTTCAAAGGAAGTATATACCTTATACGTTTTTTCACTTCCTTGTTCCAGAACAGTTTCAACGTCTTCAGATGTCATGTTATATATGATTCGATCATTTTCATCCATTTGTTTTACCCCTTCTCCTAGTTGTAGTTTTCTGATGTGATTGTTGTTTTCTAGCATTATTACAGCTTCTTAGTAATTCGATTTCGTGCGGCTTCCAACATTTTATTTCGTTGATCATTGGAAACGTTTACTTCCCGGATTAACCTTTTCAGTTCTGCTTGTGTTTTGCGATAAGTTTTGGCTTGTGTCAATTTTATTCTCTCTCCCGTACAAATTTCCTAAAAATTAATGTACGCAAACGATTTTGTATCACTCTTTTATTACTTTTAAGTCGTTTCTATATTGTCATTCATTAACTTATTCATATGCATATATTACCTCAATTGAGGTACTTTGATCTTAATATTAGCCTTTACAATTCACACCTATCATTTTAAAATAACTTGGCGTTATTTTTTCTGCTCGAAACTGAGCAAGTTTATTTTTTATCACATTCCCATTTTCTCCCATTGACGTTTATTTGTCTTCTTCAGCAAAAATATTTTGAACTTCTCCAAGTAGTGTTCATTCACACTCTTATCTATACTACGACTTGACGCTTCATTGCACTTTAACGCTTTAGCTAACTTAACGCTTCATTGACCCACATATTATATAGGTTTTCCCAATGGACCATAAAAGCTTGTGGCGATATCAAATAGATATAACACTTGGCTGCATAATAAACCTAACTTACTTAGAGTAGTGGTATTCATTCGTTACCAATTGGTAGAGTAGAAGTGAATAGACAAAGATCCTTAGATTGGTGTCAGAAGTTAGGTCTTCGGATACATAAGCGTTTGGAAATGAGTCTATAGAACACGAGGCGGGCCCTTCTGGGTAATTGGCCGATTCTTCCCCTTTAGGAAAACGAATTAGGATTAGGAAGTAAGTGCCCGCATGACGATTTCGAGTCTCTCATGCGACCAGCACTGTCCGTAAAGTAAGTAAGACGGTTTAGATAGGTTCGCATGTTTTCGAGTTCACGCTACGAACCAAATGATAAGCCGCGTCTTCCGAAGAATGAAAGCAGAAGAAGGGGTAAGGAAAGACGACGAAGGGATAAGGCAAGATCCCAGACGCAGTAGGGAGGATAACTAGGTATCCTATACCACCAAAGCGTGTGAGAAGCGCGCGGTAAAGTACA
The DNA here is from genome assembly GCA_004367975.1 of Mesochordaeus erythrocephalus. Lineage (NCBI taxonomy): Eukaryota > Metazoa > Chordata > Appendicularia > Copelata > Oikopleuridae > Mesochordaeus > Mesochordaeus erythrocephalus. The sequence continues at coordinate 11,929 of SCLF01083451.1, forward strand.
TCATGCGTTAGATACACGTGGTGTAGTGTAGAACCAGAGATATCCCCAGGGGATTCATAACTCCTCATAGGACAATAGCAAGCACTTAATTGATACTTGTCACTCCTAAGAGATTTATGAACTCCTATGGTACCGCTTACGTATAATCAGGAACTTGTGTATAGGCGATAATATCCAATCAGAATTTTCCTTCTTGGTTCGACGAGGACGCCATAAGGAAAGGTCTGGTCCGATGTTATCAGCCTTAAGTTTTTTCTTGCCACCTAATTCACAGCCCCCAATTTTCCTACGACTGTATGACCCATTAGTGCACCATAAAATGTAGTCGGTCCGGGACTACGATTTACACGAATATTTGTTATTGTTGTGAAAATACCCAGGTACCTGTAGCGCGCGTAAAACATATGTCAAAGGGGAAGACCCGAACTCGGCTACGCTCCGCCAGATGGGCACGACACTATGTTTTAGACATGCCACAGATACTACGTATAGGTTATAAGAAAGAATCATATTATTTTTTCTTTCAGACAGTGATCGGTTCGGTAATTGCGCAAATAGTCTAAGGTAAACTTATTAAGTCTCCGTAAAGACGCAAGTTGCCGCAAAACGTGACCGCAAAACGTTACTACACTTTTGTACGTTTTTGTCAAAACGTTACTACACTTTTGTACGTTTTTATCAAAACGTTACCATATTTTTTGTACGTTTTTACCAAAACTTACCACATTTTTTGTACGTTTTTGTCAAAATGTACCGTTAAAATTTTTGTAATGAATAGATTACGTATTCCCGCGATAATCGAAAGAACGGTCATCCAACGGAGATGTACCGAATTGCACATTAATTATGAAACCGAATTTTGCAAGACAAAACTTTTTTAAAACGGGGTAGGAAATAAGTCTCCATAATCACATAGTTGACGTTCGATAACATGTTGATCTATCGTCCGTCGTGGATGAGCTCAGATACTAAACCAGTAAGGTATGAAGTGAATGACAACCTCTCAGTTGTACGTGCAATTCTAAGAATTTTCATGAAATAAACAGTTTAGCGATGAACACATCCTAGAATGGTTTGAAAAATTCGAAATCCATCACGCTTCTGGGTTACTGTTGGTCCAAATGGAACATGGGTGGAAAATACTAATTCCACGCGCACCAGGAGATTCTGTCCTCTGACCGAGGTGCAGCTTTTACGTCGGCGAAAGGAAATGCACCTGATTGCAGGCTTTACCAATCGTACTACATCCTGTGTAACATGTATTTTGTTTTGCCAAGTTCATTATTATTTACGATTCTGAACGTAGGCGACAAAAGACGGAAAACCGCTTGTAACAAGTTAATCGTCACAAGATTAAAGATAACTTTGATGACCAGCCGACGGTGGAAGTTCCCAAACTCTACCCAAACTCTCCGAGCGAGACGACTAAGGTGCAACACGGGCCACATCCGAAGATTTTTCTCCCCTTCTTTTTTGTGCATTTCCTGCTCCCCTGTATAACACCATTATCGGTCTGTGTAAACATATAGTATGTGAGTGGGGAGATGAGAGTGTGTAGTGTTGTAGCGTTATAGTGCATAGTGTTCATTGACTCACATATAATATAGGTTTCCCTAGGGACCATAAATACTTGTGACAATATAAGATAGATTTCACACTTGGCTGCATAATAAACTTAACTTACTTATAGTAGTAGTATTCATTCGTTACCAATTGGTAGAGTAGAAGTGAATAGACAAAGATCCTTACACACGGAGGGCTGTGGTGTCGGTAATATCCATTATCCTAATACGAACTGTGTTTCTTGCTTTCTTCCAAAATTTATAAGAAGATTTCAGCAATTTCTTGTTAGCATTACAATGTATAATACAACTTAGTATTCTACAAAAATCTTCATGTTTCATGAGGAGGAACCACAAGGATAAATCCTAGTAGGTGTTTGCTATTATAGATTACTTTACTACTTAAACATACGTACTGTTCAACAGAAATTCATAGTACTATAGGGTCGACAAACGAATACGTTTGAAATCAATATCGAGCTGTGTAATTACATCGTGAACTCAAACAAAGAATTTGTATATAACGGCCAGTCCTTTTGGTGCTTCTTCCTAGAGTACGTATGATGTTCGTAGTGTGAATTACGACACTAGCATTAGAATGATCATGCATAGTTTTCATACACGAAACTAATTTTCAGAACAATAATGCAACCAACGGAACTTTTCCATATAAATCCCGATATACCAGCATTAAAACTAACCCGTAAAAATCCTCTGCAGTTCTTAATAGGCTCTTCCTGTACGGGGTGGCAGACACTACCCCTAAGAGTAATATTAACTTGTATATATCTGAAACCTCGATAGTAACATCAAAGTTAATAATAGGAGCAGGAAACTTTCTTTATAAAACGCTTAAATTTATAACTGGGACATCCTATATTATTTCCATATATTTATCTAAATTGGAACAACTAAAACTAACCGAATTTCTCGCTCCCAACAATTAAGGACTGGGTTCCATCTGACCATTTGACAATTCTCGCATTAGACTGGGTAGATTCATTACCAGCAGTATCAACCGATTTGCGCCATCTATAACATTTCAAATATATTCGCATCGTTATAAAGTATTAATAACCTGATAGTGTTCTCAACCTTCAATTTAAGACGAGTACGTCCTTCCTCATCTAATTCGTCGTCTTCTTCTGCTTCATCTTCGTAGTACTCCGGGTCAAATGGCCGTGGTTCAACAGATAAAAAGTTCGGGAATCTGAAGTATCAATATTACTACATACATGGACATTTAGGCTGTGAAGTATATTTTCTATCCATTAGGTTAACCCTATTCGCGCTTGGGGGTACACTTATTCTCCGCAAAAAGCTGTCGTCGTTCAAATTTTAGTGCAATAATAGGTTAATATGCTATAAATCGATCCACTTGCTTGGCTTATCTAGCTGTATATCAATACGATTCAATTTAGTACCGTCGTTCTATATCATATCGCGCAAGAGACGATTGGTCCTAAAATTGAATGAATTCGTATAATGCAGGAATTGATAGGCATGTTTAGAGAATACCCTAGTCCCTTTACTACTTTAACGCTAAATACTTTCTCTCTGGTTCTTTCGGAGTACGTTAAAAATTAATACCTGATATTGCTATATCTCATAAATCGTGTTGCTACATTATTTCCTCTTTCAGTAAAATATAGTCTGTTGATTGATATATTGATAATAAGAACTTAAAAAAGAAAGCGAGATGCTTTCCGAATTTCGGTAGATTTGGATGATTCGACAATAAACGTTTTAATATTTATTTTCTATCTTTGAAAGGAAGAATATTTACCATTTGTGGAAAAACGTTTTCTATAGTAATAGCTTTTTGCAAATGTGCTTCAAACAAACGGATCAAATCAATGAGTACAAGATAACACTTTTTTGACCGGTAGTGAACCTACAAATTGAAAATTAGAAATGTTTCGTCGAAGGATGTGTCAAATATTAGGCCGGATCATGGTTAAGTGGACAACCAATATAGGCATTCTACGGCCAGGTATTCTTCCGCAAACTTGATTTTATCGATTGTCTATTATTTCAGAAGATTTGTTTTCGTTGCTTAATTATTCCAGTAATTCATTGTACGTGGAATGTTATTCAATTTAAAATAAGAGTGGGCCCTATCTTAAGGTTTAAACCGTATTGTAAATGCAGGTGAAACATACCACCCTATTAGATAACGGACTATTATAAACAGAAAAGCAGAAGGAGACGCGTAGGTGTGTATTTCTGTTTTAAAATCTGTAATCGAGGTATTGTTGATGTTAATAATTACGAATATTTCTCTAACGTTTAAAAGAAGACGAAAATAATGCTTTTATCTTATCCAATTCTCGATTACATCATCTTTTCAGTTATAATCGTAGCGGAAATCGCACCGAAAGTAGATAAAATTGTGTAAGTTTCACCAAAAATGGTCACAATTCACTGCTAACGACTACAAGCTACTGTAAATGTAAACTGCCGTACTATGAAAACAATCTGAACTTTGCAAGCAACTTGACTTCGAACAAAATCTGTTGAAAACTGTATGATTTCAACGCATATTCATACTTGGCATTTTTGAAAACAAAAAATACATTCGAATTCTGGAGATTGAAAGAATTGGATTAATCTCCGTGCATAAAAATATCCAAAATGCTGGCTGCTGCATACATAATCCGCACGCTGAAACGTGTGTCGCTCAGGACACATTTCCGTTAATGAGACTATAACTTCTATTAGGGTGGTGCTACGTCGAATTTTCTATCCAGAACCCCCACAAACCGCCTTCCCAGTTTTTTAACGTATTTTTATACCGGAAGTGGAGGCTAAAAACCAGAATTTTTTCGAATCGGGAAACACCCCAAATTGTTGCCCGGGCCGACCTCTAGTGTAAAAATTATCTTCAAAAAAATTAAGTACCTACAAGTACGTAGGAAATGGCACTTTAAAAAAAATAGTTTTTTACAATTTGAGACAGCTGTGTCTTAGTTAGGAAAACATCGAGCGGTACCTCTATATCGAATTTCCTTGCGCATGTCTACGTGGGCGGAACACGCCCGCGATTTGTACAGAGGTAGAGGGAGCTGAGTGGAAGAATATGAGATACAAAAGTACAAATTATGATAAAGGGTCGATTGTTATACCGAATAATAATATATTGCGTAGGCGGAATGTAAATAAGCCCATAAGTAGATATAATACCGCATTAAGTATACCCCATAAGGTCAATAATGACCTAATTTGACCGAAAATAGCTTGAATATTAGTAAATATATAGGACATTGTCTATTAAAACCAGCCCTTATACCCGAAATCAGGAGTGTCAAGCGGCACAAATTGCAGCTTGGGGCTAGTTACCCCCGTGCAGGTACGGGTTAAAAAGGGTACTTGATAGATATACTGAAGCATGGTCTTTCTGTAAAATTTGTTCTTGACAAATGTACCCGAAATAAATTTGGTTTCCTCGTGAGCCAAGGAGGCGACGTTAACCCCTCCGGTTTTACGCAACAGCCGTTAAGACCGGAGGTGTAGCCGAAAGTGTCAGTTAAAAACCGGATAGTAGTCGCGAGTCACGATATTTTTTCGATACGAACTTTGATAGAAAATTTTCTTCCAAAACGGATCAAAACTAACACATGATTCATAAGAAACTCCAGCTTTCTATTAATATAGACAGCTGAGTTTCACTTAGCAACACACTCAAACGGAATACCATTACGCGTTTTTTCTCCGCCGTAATTGCATTTAACTTAAAAAAGCTAGAAGTTATAGTTGTGTATCGAAAGTGTCACCGGTGGTAGTAAGTGTAACACCATGGGTTAAAGCATAGGTTGTTATATGATCAAATTCCTTAATAATAACACGAATAGGGACTATTAAACCAGTCAACATATTTTAAGTTACACTTTATGTTAAAAGGAAAGAATATAATTATATTAATAAAAAGGGAATAGAATGAAGAGATAAACGGCGAAGGATATGATCAAGGGAACGGTGAACTAGACAAGTCAACAATTATGTAGTGATTTATCAAATAGGTTATATTATTATGTGTTATAGTTAGTAAACTATTAACTATTAGGAACGAGCCATTTATTAATTATATTTCAATTAGAAATATATTCCTTTATTGATATAGTTCCTCCCAATATATTGATATAGTGATATTCTATTCGTGGTATATATATATATGTTGAAGTTTGGTCAACAGTAAAATTGGTGAAATATGAACTGGAAAAATATGAGAACTTTAGAATAAGAGCTCTTCAATATCATCGAGGAACAAGAAAAAACACAAATGATTGAACGACGGGGGGAGAAGTGCAGCAAAATGGGCACACGCATTGAACGTAGAAATTCTCGACTTACGTCCAACGATTGAATAATGTCGCAAAAACGTTAACGGATTCAACGGACACACATAAGTTAACTGTAGTCCAACACTTTTATAACACCATCGCGGCACATGGAAAGGAATTCGTGGTTATTCACGGTTCGGAGAATATGTAAACTGTAGCATAGCCAAACTATTGGATGATAAACGTCAACACCTAGTGTCCGCAAAGGCAAACGCGGGGAAACAAGTATTAATCACTTGAATTATCACTCGAATAGATGCTTTAGTTGTGCATAATCAAAAATAATGCAGAGGTTCGACACACATGTAACCAAACGGACCACACGCAATATGCTGCAAGCTTCCACGAACAAAGAAATCAACAACTTGGCCTACAATAGGCGAATGGATACAAATAAACGTAGTTCAATTGGGTCACGGTCCAAAACACTTTATTGCTGCAAAAATATTTGGTAAAGACATCAAACTTCTAGTGGACTCGGGATCACAAGTCTCCATCATCCCCAGACGGTTCTTCCTAATGTCAGTCTTAAGGAACCTAAAGAAGTCAAACATAATATTTCAGGTATTCAATGGTTCCGAAGTGGAGATGCATGGCTGGACAATAATTGACATCCGGTTACGAAACTCTCAGCTAACCCACTGTGCTGTTTATGTGTGCAGTGATAACCGCACATCCATATTGGGATCCAGTGAGCTACTCCGATACGACAAGTTCACTATAGATACGCACAAGCGGCCGATACACATTGGCAGCCACGTTTCCGAGGTATGTCCCACATCGGAAAGAGAATAGGGCGAGGAGAATAAAGCCAGTAAAGTACCCGCTCTGTCAACAGAAATCGAGTTCGCGGGATATACAATATAAAATGTACTCTGAAACCTTTAAAGTGTTAGTTCGAGGCGATCCAGCAACTGATAAGCCCATCGGGGCTTCATTTCCAACTTTGCGGCCATAACCGAACTGATAAGCGTTTGTATTACTGTTCCAGTACAGAGAAACACACTCATATCAAATTTTGTTTATTTACAATAGAATACTATGCATATAGCCTTAGGGGTGGAGAATACAATTTATTTAATCGGAAAAGGGGGCTACTTTACTTTCGTTATGCGACTGACAAGTACAGAACGTACCTGCTAGGGAAACGACTAACTTGGCGATCCGCCTGCGGAAGTATAAGTTGGGCTCGGAAGGTTAGCCCTAAGAAACAGAAACTTACGAGATGGCTGGCAGAAATTTAGGATTTTGTATACGATGTCGAACGTGTACGATCACTGAAAATGATAAATTCGAACACCCTATCCAATTTATCGGGAGGAGACACGAAAGGACGAAAAAGCACAACTGGCCAAGTATGGATACGAACGCTAAAGAATTTGTGCGCAGATGTGATTTCTGCCAGAAAATGAAACCCAACCTTCATCTTCGCATTTTTTAAAAAAGAATATGAGGAGCTCCGATTCAATCTAAGTCGGGCGCAGTAGTGATCCAAGAATTCGGAAAATCATAGTGCCTAGTCCGGAAGCCCTGAGTCAGATTCTCGCCGATAATGGGCGTGAATTTAACAATGCACTTATGACGGAGTTAGTTACATAGACAAGCGGATACAAATAAACGTAGTTCAATTGGGTTATGGTCCAAAACCTTTTATTGCGGTATCCAACTAAATATAAAATATATACTAAAACTTTGATCGTGATGCCAAACCCTATAACATATCAAATTTTAAGGGTATTTGATAGATTTTCTCATAAACCCGTTA